>CAUYPK010138526.1:0-38880 GCA_963574355.1 Loris lydekkerianus
AAAACAGTTCCCAAAGCCAACCTTGCACTAAAAAAGGCCATGATGTTGAATATTGGGATGAAAATGTGTCAAATGGTTTATGAAGCTAGTATATGATGCCCCATGATCATATCAATGTACACAGCTATGATTTAATAAAAAAAAAAAAAAAAAAAAAAAAAAAACACGAATTTATAAACCTGGACACACACACAACCCAAATTAGTGCTTACCCCTATGAAGTAAGTGTTGGGATAAAAATGTAGAAGGAGTGATAAATTTTTACTTCTTGCTTGACACATATCTGTGTTAATATTTCGATAGGCATGTGCCATTTTTGTAATAAAAATAATTTAAAAGATAAAAAAAAAAAAAAAGGCCATGGCCACTGTTCACTGTTTGGTGGTCTCTGGCCTGGTCCGATAAGCTACAGCTTTCAAATTCTGATGAAATTATCATATCTGATAAGTACACTCAGAATATTGATGAGATACACTGAAAAATATAATACCTGCAACCGAAATCTGTCAACAGAAAGGGCCCAATTCTTCTCCATGACATCATCCAACCACACATTGCATAATCAACACTTCAAAAGTTTTGCCTTTTCTGCCGTATTCACATGACCTTTTAGTAAATCACTAGCACTTCCTCAAGCATCTCCACAACTTTTTGGAGAGAAAATGCTTCCAAAACCAGCAGGATGAAGAAAATCCTTTCCAAGAGTTCATTGAATCCTGAAGCATGGATTTTTAAGCTACAAGAATAAGCAAATTTATTCTTGGCAACAATGTGTTCATTGTAACTGTTCCCATTTTAATTAACAATGATGTGATCGAGCCTTAGTTATAATGCTTTAAAATTCACAATCCCAAACCATAGTTCCTTTCGCATCAATCTAAATATTTTCATAATTTTTGATGATTGCAATATCTACAATGACAAATCCAAGAATATATGAACTTCCCAGTTTCTTTAAGTAGTCTCCATCTGTGGGTTTATCTTTTATCATGAACATACCTAAAGCCTTATTGTTACCTATAACTGCATTCTCCCCATAATGTTAAGTTCTAATGCCTTTCCTTTCAAACAGTATCATTTACATAGCCAGATTATTCCTCTTTTTCTTAAAGATTACTTAACCACACTTGGAGCTCCAGTGCCTTGACCCAAATTCAAGCAAATTTAATTTACTCACACTTTGAGTTCTTTTTCCTTAATTTACTCTAGTTCATTTTCCATGGTCTATCAGTATAATCTTTCCCTTGAATATGGCCTTGACTCTTTTTCTTTTTATCTATGTATTTTAATAACCTGGAAAAAAAAAAAAAACTCTGTTAAAAATCCAATTCTTCTACTCCACGGCGGCATCAATAGAGACACATTTATATTAAACATAAAGAAGAAAGCAGAGCTTTGTTGACATCAGTATTGCCCATGTTAAGTACCCCTCTAGTGCTGCTCTGCAGTCTCACCATTTCCCTAAACCATTCACTGATTTCTCCTATAATTCCCCTTATATTTTACCCTCTATCCTCAAACACCTAGCACCACTAAAAGCCAATGCAAAGAACTTAAAACTGCCCACATTACTCCTTTGTGATACCACTTTTTTGTAAAAAAAAGTATACTTCCTTCAGACTATTGAAATATATCACTATAACTATTTATTCCTTTCCCAAATAATGTTTTTCTCCATTTAATAATTTTCATCAGAACTCCTGTATTAACGATACGTCATAGCTTAACATATAAAAAAGAAAATGAAGGGAATAAATACATTATTTTAACATCACAACCCTTTACTTTCCCTACTCGAAGTTAAAATATAAAAAACAGTTGCTAAATTACTATGACTGATGTATTATTTCCCTGGAATTTATGTTCATAATGTTCATCTGAATAATCTATTAAAGGTCACCTGTGATTTTTAATGTTGCTAAATTCATTGGTCAATCATCAAGATGCATCTAGCTGGACCTTACCACAGCTGATCATTCCTTTCATTTCAAAATAGTGTCATTATTTCCACTTTGTTTTTTATTTTATTTTCACTTTTATGCATGTGAGTGTATGTGTGTGTGTGTTACTTGTCTTGATTTCTCCAGCTTCTGTGAGGTTAGCGCTCTGTTCTGACTCTTCCAGCTATAGTATTACCATTTATTTTCTTACTCATCTGAATTGCTTTAAACATTATTTTATGCCTGTGATTTTTAAATATTTACTTTCAGTCCAAGCTTCTCCTCTGCATTTCCTACAATATATGCACTTTCCCATGAAATATCTGCAGTTAGACTTTATCATCTTAAACATGAAGAATCAAAAAAGAGCTCCTGATTTTTATTCAAATCATGGTGTCCCTACAGTCTTTCTAAACTTAGAAATGACCTCTCTATACTTCCAGCTATAAAGCCAAAACTTAAAATCATCCATAATACTTATATTCTTTTACTTAGCAAAATAACCCTGTCTCTTTAAACCTCGTTGTGCATGTTTATTGGTTTATTGGTTGTTTCCTTGTTTTGTTGTGTGTGTACAGGTGTGTGCACCAAGATGTTGATCACTACTGACCTCTCTGGAATGCTCTTCCCCTACACACTTACACGACTCCGCTCTCATCTCCTTCATGTTCTCTGAAAGCAGAAAACTCTTCCTGGCTTTCTTATGCATTCCTATAATCACGTATTGCTTCTCAGCTCCAAACTATCCATTGCCTGACCAACAAAAATGGGTCTTTGCCTTTTAAATGTTATTTTTTGATTAGCTAATGTTATCTTAAGCTGTCAACATAGGACTCTGAAAAGATGGGAAGAAAGGATTTTGCTTCCATGTGTGGTATGCTCTGTGTATCTCTGGGGCTGATGTACATTGTGCACCTGTTCTGTGTCTCCCCATCCACAACCCCAAAATGGCGGCCAACAACACCCAGCAATCAGAAGCTTTCCCCAGAGCTTCTGTGAGGTGATTGTGTTGTGAAGTGCCTCCAGTAAGACTCTTCACAACTTTTCCCCAAATCATGAGAACAGATTTCTAGCAAATTCCACTAGTGTGCCACCAGGGTGACTTGTCTGCCATCTGTATGCCTTCACCAAGGGGATGGCGTGCTCGTACTTGGTGAAGTGAGGAGACCTCTTCATTGTGTTTTCCATTTCATACCGAGGCTGTTCCTACAATCCCTACATTCTTTAGAATTTTCTTTGTTACCTACTAGTTAATTCCTCGCTACTTAAGTCCTCTTTTAAAGTTAATAATTCTTAATGTTGAATTCTCTCTGTTCAAATTGCAATATGATTTCTTTCTCCTGATCAGAGAGACCTTTCTTAACCACGTTATGAAAAAAATATTGACACATATGTTTATTTGCATCCAACTTCTCTTGCCTTATTTGTCTCCCAAACTATTACAACCATCTGACACTTTATATATGTTCATTGTCTGCCTCCACTCTTGCATACTAGAAAGCTCACGAGGCCTAGGTACATTTGTTTTAATTGTTGCATCTACTCTACCCAGAGCAGTGAGTAATATTTAATTGGTAGTCAAGATATATTTTGAGAACAAATGAGTGAATATTATGTAAGTATAACACTTGGAAAAATACTTTAAACAGACAGGTCATAACTCCATTCTTGGCTGGGTACAGTGGCTCACACCTGTAATCCTAGCACTCTGCTGAAGCAGGTCTGAGCTCATGGGTTAGAGACCAGCCTGAGCAAGAGCAAGACCCCATCTCTTAAAAAAATAGCCAGGCATTGTGGTGGGCACCTTTAGTCCCAGCTACTTGGGAGGCTGAGGCAAGAGAATAACTTGAGCCCAAGAGTTTGAGATTGCTATGAGCTATTATGCCATGGCACTCTACCGAAGGCAACAAAGTGAGACTCTGTCTAAAAAATAAATAAAATAAAATAAAATAAAATAAAATACCCCCTAAAACTCCATTTTTACAAACATTAATAATTATGACAAATGTGTGAGTACTGTATAGTTTTAAAAAAACTATATTGTTATTAAATATTATAGTTATATTATAATATTATAACATTCATGAAATTTTATTAATGTTAAAATTTTCTTATTCTGTAACAAGGTGATTGTTATGAAGTGGGAATTCTTTTGGTTTTTAATTACCAGGTACCATATATTAATATAATTTTAAAAGACTTAAAAAATGATTCACTTCTTAATGGAAACAAAGTTAACCTATAGAAAATTTTGAGACACGAAGTTTTCCTTCTCCCCTTCTTTTTTTTTTTTTTTTTTAATAGACAGTCTCACTCTGTCACCATGGGTAGAGTGCCCTGGAATCCTAGCTTACAGCAACTACCTCAGACTCCTGGGCTCATAGGATACTCCTGCCTCAGCCTCCCAAGTAGCTGGTACTATAGGTGCCTGCCACAATGACCTGCTAGTTTTTCTGTTTTTAGTAAAGATAGAGTCTTGCTCCTGCTCAGGCTGGTCTCCAATCCCTGAGCTCAGGCAATTAACTCTGTCTGGGCCTCCCAGAGTACTAGGATTACAGGCATGAGCCACCCCTCCTGTCCTACTTTTACTTTTCCAAATAAAACTAAGCACTATTAAATTGTTACCTGCTGACTTTTTCAAGGATTTGTGCTTTTTTTTCCACTACAGCAAAGAGTTAACTAGAAATTATTTCTTAGTGGTCACAAAAACCTTTTATCAGGTTATTAACATAAAATATACTCCATGGAAAATTTTATTATACTGAGATCTTCAAGTGGGTCAGAGGCAGATTTCATTGTGACTTTCAAACCTTTAGTGATTGATACAAGAAAAATTTATACCTGATTTTATGTCTGAGTTTAGCAACATTACGGATGTCATATGTTATCCCTTTCTTATGTTTAACACTTCTTTGAAAAAAAAAAAATAGATAGCACTATATATTTTTATCATGTACAACATTATGTTTTAAAACATACATACATTGTGGTATGATTAAATCTATCTATTTAACAAATATATCACCTCACATAGTCATTTTTGTGATGGGAGAAGATAACATATTCTTTCTTTATATTTTTCTAGAATACAAGATATACATATATTGTCATTAACTGTGCTATGTAAGTTGAGCTTTTGAAGGGAATCCCTCCTCTGGTAATCAGTATTATATTCTCTACTTCTACGAGACCAATTATGTTAGATTTCACGTATGAGAGAGATCAAGAGATATTTCTCTTTCTTTCCTTGATTTATGTTTCTTAACACAATGTTCTCCAGGTTCATTCATGTGTGGCAAATGGAAAGATTTCATCTTTAGCAGATGAATAGCATTCCATTGTGTGTATATAACATATTTTCTTTATCCACTCTCTCATCTGTTAATAAACATGTAGGTTGATTTCATATCTCAGCTAGTGTGAGTCATGGTGCAATAAACATAAGCATGAGAAAGCTCTTTGAAATATTGATTCCATTTCCTTTGGATTGTTCCCAGTAGTGGAATTGCTAAAATATACAGTTGTTCTGATTTTAATTTTTTGAGGACCCTCCATACTGCCTTCCACAGTTTACATTCTCACTACTAGTGTGTAAGCATTCCCTTTTCTCCTTTTCTCCACATCCTCATCATTACAAAAAAGAAATTACATAGTTTAATATAGATAAAATCTTCTAAAATGTAAATTAGAAAGTCAAGTAACATGTGTCCAATTTTGCATGCTGTACACATTTTTAAAAGACAATATTATTTTGTTTATATAACATCAAAGCAAGTGAGTTTTGGAAATCCCAGAACATTAAGATTTAGGTTTTTTTGTTCCTCTGTTTGACATTATGTAGAAACAAATTGAGAAGTCAGTTGTTTTTGAGGAGTCAGAGTCTATGTTTATGCAGAGCATTGATGAGCTGAATGATCCCACAAGAATATATAAATGTGTGTTTCTGACACTTCTGGTTCAGGGAATTTAAGTCTGAAGTTTAAAAACAAATTAACTTTCAAAGCTTCAAAGTAGCATGACATTCATTTTCACTCTACTGAAACTACATCAGTAGTAATTGAAGACAGAACTGGTAATGCAGATGTCAAGGCCCCCTGAGCAGGAAGGCTTCAGCAGACTACTTAGTGGGAAGAAAAGTATTGGGTCATAACTCTAATAACTCACACATACTTGGTTTTAATTAGTCTTTGGCAGATTGGGTAATCTCTATAAAGCACTCCAGGAATGTCAGGCCATTGAATAGTACCCATGAGTGATATACCACTGTCTTCTTTCCTAAAAAAACAAACAACAACAAAAAAACCCCACATAGTTTATTCTGGAATATACAGGTAAAAGCCCGATTAATCTCTGGCCTTGGTACTTGTGGGCCTTAGCCAAATTGCTCAACTTAAGTTACTTCTAAGAAAACCATCAAGATTGTGTAACATTTTACAACTCAAACAGATATGGAGAACAGTCTCCTAAGTAAAGTATCTCAAGATTGGAAAATCAAGCATCTCAGGTACTCAACACCAAGTTGAAACTTGTGGAGTAACAACAATATGTACACGTGAGAGGAAAGCTCAGTGGAATTCAAGGGGGAGGGTGGTAGGAGATTTGGTATATTCTCATCTAATGAGTACAATGTCAGAGTAAATGGCACACTTCCTCTGGAAGGACACAACTACAACTCACACTTGATTACAAATGCAAACAATGTGACTTACTTGTACATACCCTCATATTAATCTTATATAAATATAAATAAATAAAATAAGTGTAGTTTTCTAGACCAGATTTACATTTCCTCAATAGACACTTTAATTAGATGACTGCATAATTTTTCAATTTCATCTCTATGGGCAGCTTGGCTCTTCCAGAGCCTTGCCTGCTGATTTTTTCTTTCTACTACATTCTTCTCTGTTTATTTCCACAGACATGAAGTGCAAGAAATAGGTTTTTCTGGGAATATCTGAGCAATTGTAAAGAAAGTACATAAGTATTCAGCGCAACATTAAGATCAAGCACTTCACTGCAAATACTGAAGGTTCCCATGATATTAACTAGTCTACAGTGTTTCTTACTCTATTTGCTATACAATGACATTAATATTATACAGCTATGTCTTCCTATTGTAATCATCTGTTTGTCTCTGCATTGAATAGTTAACACTGTCATTTAATATTGAAAACTCCACACATCCACTTTCGTTTTGCATTCATGGCTATAAATTGTACGAACAATTTTGCTTAACATTATATGCAAAACAGCCATTGGGTAAAACTAAATGCACACACACACACACACATACACACACACACATATATAATCTTTCTATAAATATTTTTTCATCAACATGTGCTTGAGAGACATTTTGTTTGGTTTTCATTTGTATCTCAGTATTGTAGAGAAATAATAATAAAGAAAATCATTCGCAAAATGCTATCAAATAAGAAAGCCAGACTCAGATTCACATAAATCTGTGTTATCTGTAAAACATTCTCATAAAACTGATAGTTGAGTGTGGTGCCTGTGGCTCAAGGAGTAAGGCACTGGCTTCATATACTGGGGGTGGTGGGTTCAAACCTAGCCCTGGCCAAAAAAAAAAAAAAAAAGAAAGAAAAAAAAAATAATTGATACACAAAAATTTTATTCAAACATATACAACATGAAGTAAACTTGATTAGAAATATTGTCTCTGTCACAAAAGCTTATACAAAGATGCTTTGCATGCCTTTTTCTCATTTTCCTTTATGACCTTATATTAGTGTGATTTGAATTACATAATAAATAATAATTGAGCACCATTTACCAAAGTGAGTAAATTTTACATTTTATGTCTTGAAGCTATTTTGAGAAATGCATTAAAATTTTATAGAATAAATTGGTAAAAATAGAAGATGGTTTATAACAAACACATAAACAGTTTGTCTGGGTTTTTGTTGGTTTGTTTTGTCTTTAAGTCATAAGAATTTCAATCCAATTATTAGGCAAGGGATATTTTATTTGTCCCTAAATAGTCAAAGTTGATTCTTTAGAGAAAGAAAACTAAAGACTAGAAGTTAAAAAGATCACAAGAAAGGAAAGGTATTGCCTGAACAAAATCAGTGTGGCCATACATTCCTTATAGATTTGTCAGGGAGCTAGGTTGCTCTATCTACTTATGAAGGCACCCTTAACTCCCAGTCAGGGGCTGACTGTTATCAATTTCATAAAAGGGTCATAAAAGGGTCTATACAAACAACTAGAGAAGGAACATGGGTTTTTTTTGTTCTTGTTGTTTGTTTTTCTGAGACAGAACCTCAAGCTGTGGCCCTGGGTAGAGGGCCATGGCATCACAGCTCACAGCAACCTCCAACTCCTGGCTCAAACAATTCTCCTGTCTCTGCCTCCCAAGTAGCTGGAACCACAGGTGCCGGCCACAACGTCTGGCATTTTTTTTTTGTTTGTTTGTTTCTAAATTACTTATCACGGCACATGAAACCCTTTGTTATCCCTACTTGTCTAGCCATTCAGTACAATTTTATTTTCTCTTTGTTTCACATCTTTTCTATATGTGCCTGTGTATATACAGATATACATTTTGCTCCAGTAGCCCTGAACTACTTCAGTTATTATACACCTTTACAGATGCTTTCTCTTCTGCTCTGTCAACCTGGATGTCTAATGTAAAGAACTCCACCTGTGGCAAACCCCCCTGACTTTTACATACAGATTTAGACACATCTGTACCTATGCAGTCAGTTTCCTGTGCAGAGATCTATGATAGACTATTAAATAATATTAATGCTGTTGCATTTCTGTTTTATTAGGATACAATTGTATCTTTGACACAATTATGTTGTATTTTTCTTTCCTTCTCTCCCAGAATCTTGCAAAATATCTGGAGATTCAGGGTCTCAATAATAATTTGTTGAATAATGAATGAATGAGTCTTAGATAGAGTAAAATTATATTTTATAATAAATACAATTAAATTACCTGAATGTATATCTATTTAAAAATTTTTTCACATTTGTAATAAATTTTAATTTTATGAATGGATAGCTTTATTCTTAAGAGTATTTGTATCAAATTTAAAATAGGATCATGCATCATTTCTTGCGATACATAGATTTTACTACTAAGTTTATGAATCCTCGTAGAATTCTCTAGTAAGGTCAGTGTTTTTTCTTTTGCTCATATAATTGTTCTTAATACTTGGAATAATGGAGCTAGTAGTTTATTTTAATAATGCAGTTAGCATGTATTCTGACACATTATGAATTCATGAAACAGCCAAGTGAATGTCCTAAATTTTTGTTACATGACTTTCAGTTAAATGTGGTGTATTTATGGTTCTGTTGGACTAATAACCAGAGCTATACATTGCTGAAAGGTTAGAAATCTCTTTATGTATGTCCTTGGTTGAGATGTTTTTGAGACTAATGGATGAGAACAGCATAATACTGTATTTGAGGATTATGAAGGCAACTTGTTCACTGGAAAAAATAAATATGCTTCAAGGTCAAAAGTGATACTGAAGAGCTTTATTTTTAAGATGGCTAAGAAATTTATATTTTATGCTTTATAAACTAATGATTACATAGCAAAACCAGGAAATAAATTTAGATACAGATGTTTATGTGTTTCTAGAAAATTCTGTAATGAAACAATTGAAGCCAACTTATGAGTTCAGATAAATAATTTTGTCAAGTAGACATAACACAATTTTGTAAGTATGTGTAATTTCATAAGCATGCAACACTATAAATGAACATTATAGGTTAATATTATGGCAATAAAATTCTTCTATTGTTAGTATATGTCCTATAAAAATATTGAGGAGTTAGTCGATAATATAATCAAGTTTTGTTTTTATATAATTTCTTTCGTTTTACTATAATTCTTTTTTTATTTAAAATAATTTATTTCACTTTTATTATTGAATAGTAGTTTAGTTCTTTAGTTAATTTTGATTTGAGAATATTTTCTTTCACCTCTGCAGATATTATTCCATTATCTTTTACAGCTGCTAATGAAAAGTCTTCTCTCAAACTGATTGCTATTCTATTGTATGTAATTTGTCTTTTCTTTCTCTCTTCCCTTTTTCTTCTTTTTCTTTCTTTCTTTCTTTTTTTTTTTTTTTTTTTTTTTAAGACAGAATCTCACTCTGTCACCCTGGGTAGAGTGCCATGACCTCAGCCTAGTTCACAGCATTCTCAAACTCTTGGGCTCAAGCAATACTCTTGCCTCTGGCTTCTAAGTAGCTGGGGCTACAGGTATGTGTCCAACACCTGCATTTTGTATTTTTAGTAGAAATGGGGTCTCTCTCTTGCTCAGGCTGGTTTTGAACTCCCGAGTTCAAGACATTTTCTTTCTTTGCTTTCCTGTAATTTATTTACAGGAGTACAGGGATATGCTTTGTTTTTATATCTTTCTTGGGACTTACCTCTTCTTTCAGTCTAAGATAAAAAGTTTACAGTAAAATAAAATAACTCATGCAACTATAAAATAGCCATTTTACAACATATAGTTTTAGAATTGGAGATGACCTAGTTTTGCTTCACCTTTGTAGGATTACAGAGTGACTTCTGGGAATTTTCCTTGTGGCAGTGGAGAGGTAGGCAGTTGTGCCATTGTTTCTCTACAGCTAGATACATAAAACACCTTTAAAAAATTTGATTTAGATATTTTTTTCTCCTATTCACATGTAGGATTTCATATGAACAAAAAAAATTAAGGACAAGGAAAAAATATTGAGAAAACATTCTAATTATTCAAAAGGCTTCATGGTATTATGATAGTAGCAACCTGTAGAGATATTAGATATTTTCTCCAACATTAGGTAGTTCACCAAATCTTTGATTAAAAAAAAAATTCCTACTAAATATAATGCTTTTCAAATTTTTTTCTTAAAATTATATTTTATTTTATTTATTTATTATTTCTATTTAATTTTAAATTAAAATCATAAAAGTACATTTATGGGGTACAATGTGATTATTTTATATACAATGTGGAATGCTTAAATCAAACTAATTAACATAGTCATCACCTTATTTTTTGGTGGAAGACATTTAAAATTTACTCTTAGTTACTTGGAAATATACCCTTGCATTGTGCATATTAGGTGAGATCCCACAAAATACCCTCCCTCTTCCCACCAATCACCCTTCCCCCTTCACTCTCTTCTCCCTCCTTTCCCCTCTCTGTTGCTAGACTGTATTTGTGTTTTATCATTTGTATGAGTGTGTAAGTGTTTATATATTGGCTTCATAATAGTATTAAGTACATTGGATACTTTTTTTTTCTATTCTTGAGATCCTTTACTAAGAAGAATGTGTTCCAACTTCATTCAGGTAAACATAAAAGATGTCAAGTCTCCTTCTTTTTATGGCTGCATGTTATTCCTTGGTGTACATATACCAAAATTTGTTAATCCATTCCTGGTTGATGGGCATTTGCGTTGCTTCCACAACTTGGCCATTATGAATTGGGCTGCAGTAAACATTCTTGTGCAAATGTCTTTGTGGCAAAATGATTTTTATTTTTATGGGTAGATACCTAGTAATGGGATTGCAGGATCAAATAGAAGGTCAACTTTTAGTTCTGTGAGGATTTTCTATGCGTCTTTCCATAAAGGCTGTATTAGTTTGTAACCCCACCAGCTCATTCCTTTCTCTTCACATTCATGCCATCATCTGCACTTTGGGGACTTTGTGATGTGAGCTTATCTTACTGGAGTTAGGTGATATCTCAAGGTGGTTTTTATTTGCATTTCTCTGATGACTAAAGACAATGATTACGTGTCATCTTCCAAGAAGTTTCTGTTCAAGTCTCTTGTCCACTTAGAAATGGGATTGTTTTCTCCTTTCTTGTTGATTAATTTGAGTTCTCTGAAGAGTCTAGTTGTCAGACCTTTGTCAGAATCATAACGTGAAAAATTCTGCTCCCACTCTGAAGGCTGTTTGTTTTTGTTGTAATGCCCTTAGCTATGCAGAGGTTTTTAGCTTGATCAAATCCCAGTTTTGTTATTATTGGTGTTGCTCCAATTGCCAGGAAGATCTTCCTCATAAAATGTTTTCCCAGGCCAATATCTTCAAGAGTTTTTCCTGCACTCTCTTCTAGTATTTTTATAGTTTCATTTAAAAAAAACATTTTTAGTCTTAAATTTAAATCTTTGTATCCAGCAAGAATCAATTTTTATTAGTGGTGAGTGATGTGAGTCCAGTTTCAGTCATCTATAAGTGGCTAACCAGTTCTTCCAGCACCATTTGTTAAATAGAGATTATTTTCCCCAATGCATGTTTTTGTTAGGCTTACCAAAGATCAAATGATGGTATGTGGCTGGGTTCATTTTTTTCTATTCCATAGATCTATGTCTCTATTTTTGTGCCAGTACCATGGTGTTTTGATCATGATAAATTTGTGTGTAACCTGAAGTCTGGTAATGTGATGCCTCCATATTTGTTTTTATTTCTAAGAATTCTACTGGCTACTGAGGGTTTTTTCTGATTACATATAATTTGAGCATGAGGTGTGACAATCACTTGAGGCCAGGAGTTCAAGACCAACCTGTGCAACATAGCAAGACTGCTTCTCCACAAAAAATCTAAAACAAATCAGTGAGCATGGTGCATTCTTGTAATCCCAGGTATTCTGGAGGCTAAGGCAGGAGGATCAGTTCAGCCCAGGCATTTGAGGCTACAGTAAGCTATAGTGAGGCTACAGTAAGCTATCATACCACTGCACTCCAGGCAGGGCATTAGAAAGAGACACAGTCTCTCCAAAATAAATAAATAAATAAATAAATACACATATATTTTAGTCTTTAAAACTCTACAATTCTTTCAGTAAGTTATTCCACATATTTTTGGCTTTTCATACAAGTTTAATGATGTTAATAGTACAAAGTTGAAGATCTTTTTAACATGTTAGGTTGTAATGATTTCAGGGGTCCTGGCAGAGGAAACAAGATTCCTGGGAGACAAAAGACAGGTTGTTATTGAAAGTAATAGATAAATTCCTTTTTGTAATAGCCAAAATTCCTTTTTGATGGTTATTCAAGCATAAACTTTTAGTGTGATGAGAAGAGAAACAGATAAATAAGTATATATATATTTGCATTACATATATAGAACATAACCTCTGAGTTTATAGAAACTAAGTTTTTAACAGAGCATAACTATCATTTGCCATAATATTTATTACATTGTACAATCAGCATACTTGCCCTTTACTCTAGAGAGAGAGACAATCTGTACCAAGAATGTTTGTAATACAAACATTAAAAAAGCAATCTGTAAAAATAGCAGTCACTGCCTGTCCTTGTAAGATGATAAAATATACTAGGGTCCCATAGATATTGGTCTCATCACACATGGTTGCATTTGTATAGATAAAATGATGATATAGTAGTCTTAATGTCAAATTAATGTTGCTTTAATTTCAGTAAATATAAAGTTATGTGAACTTCAACTGCTGAGAGAACTTTGTCAAAATCCTCTTTGAACATTACAGTGACAATTTCTGGTTTTGTAAGAATAGGGTTGAAGAGACAAGGAAATTCAGGAAACCATTTCGCATACTGTCAGATAAATAATTTTTAAACTTCCTAATTAAAGTATATTAACATACAATAAACCGTGCATATTTAGACTGTATACTTTAATGAGTTTTGTTGTACATATACAACTTTGAATCTGCCACCACAATCAAAATTATAAACAGATCCATGGTTGTAATATATAGTAGGAGTAGATTTTATTTTTTATTTATTTATTTTTTTAAGTATTTTCTTTTCTTTTCCTTTTTTTTTTTTTTTTTTTTGTGGCAGATTCTCACTTATTAACCCTCAGTAGTATGCCTTGGCATCACAGCTCACAGCAACCTCCAAATGCTTGGGCTTAGGTGATTCTCTTGCCTCAGCCTTCCAAGTAGCTGGGACTACAGGCACCTGCCACAACGCCCTGTTATTTTTTTGTTGCTGTTCGGTGGGGCTGGGTTTGAACCCACCACCCTCGGTATGTGGGGCCGGTGCCTTACCCACTGAGTCACAGGCAATGCCCTAGGAGTAGATTTTATTTTTAAGAACCAAGAAAATCACTTGTTTTCCCAAGTGATTTTACCATATTAAATTTCCACAACTGTGTAGGACAATTCTAGTTTCTCCATTTTTTTAACCAATATATATCAATATATACTATATATTGGTATAGTGACTTATCTTGTACTTATTTTAATTTTAATTAAAAGTCTAATGGGGTACATGTGTACTTGTGTGTTCAATCTGGTTTATCAATATTATTGATTTTTTTTGTTTGTTTGTTTGTTTGTTTGTTTTTGTTTTGAGACTGAGTCTCACTTTGCTCCCCCTAGTAAAGTGCTGTGGAGCCACAGCTCACAGAAAACTGAGAGAAAGTAAAGTGATGCAAGGTTTGTTTTTGGATCTTGGTAAATAACTCAAACTCTTGGGCTCAAGTGATTCTCTTGCTTCAGCCTCCCAAGTAGGTGAGACTATGGGCACCCACCACAGCACCTGGCTATTTTTAGAGATGAGATCTTTCTCTGACTCAGGCTGTTCTCGAATTCATGAGTTCAGGCAATCCACCTGCCACAGCCTCTCAGAGGGCTAGGATTACAGGAGAGCCACTGCACCCGGCCAATATTATTGATCTTATAGAAACGATTTTTGATTGCATTGGGCTTCAATTGCTTCGTTTTACATTGCAGAATACATATTATTCTGATATTTATTACTGATTTATTATTTCCTTAAATCTTATTAGTTTTGAGATGTTCAATTTTTCATGATTTCAAACTGAGGGAATTAATGTGAGACTTTTCTACATTTATTATACACACAGAATACATACATAATTTCACTTGTCAATTTTAGTTTGTTTGACTCAATGTTATTCAGAAGATTTTACTTTCTAAATACTTCAGATTTTATGAATTTGGTTCTATCCATTTTGAATATAATTACATTGTGGTGGGTAAACATAACTTGTATTTCATAAATACTTGTGAAATGCTGAGAATGTTTGTGTCTATCCTTGTATCTCTATCTTCTAATTTTGGTGTTGTCAAGAACAAAAAAAATGCAATTTTTGTTTTTGGATCTCAGTAAATAGTATACCTTCTTTTCTCTACATTTTAAAATAACTCTCTCTTAACACTAATTTCTTTTGGAGTATTTGATTATGTTGTTTTTTGTACCTTTCTCTTGATTTTCCTTGTGCAACAATTGTTGAGCTTCTTAAATCTTAATCTGTACAGTTTGATCACAATTTGAGAAAGGTTTCAAGCATTATTTCTTCAATATTTTTCTGCCCTTGTATTCTCATTTCTCCTTTCCAACGGAATATTTACTATTTTTCTTAAAGTTGTCACATAGGTTAATAATATGAAGAACACATGAGTTAAATACTGTTGGCATTTATTTCGTTCCTTTTTCTCAGTGTGTTTACCTGAACAAGTTTCTACTTATGTCCCTTTAGTTCACCATGTAGCCAAAAAGATCTTCAAAACCAGTTATACCATCTCCTGTTTAGTCCCTCTGATGGTTCTTTAAAGAAAGAATACTTTTTCTCCAATCTCTGAATCAATTAATACATTGGAAAAATCTTATAGGCTTTATTTTAAAAAATCTCATTATCTGATAGTTCATGTACGGACCCTTAAAATAGCCACTGGCCCAATGATGAGAAATTTCCAAAATCTCCAGTGACAAGATTGATGAAACGACATATAATTTACTGGGAAAATGTCACACAGCAGGCTGTCACCTCACTTACACATCATGATAGTGCTGAAAAGCAAACATGATTGGTTGTGTTTCACAGATGCAGAGCTGTGGACCTCAAATTGAAAGAATTAAGTAGCCTACTTTGGGTAAGAATGCTAACAAATGAGTTTGTTAAGATTTTAATCAGGTAGCATTTTGAAGTTTGCAATTACGTCTGATTTACTGCTTAAAGTTCTTTTAGGTTGATTGGAATTTTGCCCCAAGTAAATCCACAGCACTAAGAAGAATGTTATTCATGTCACCCGTTAGCTGTGTATTATGATATTTAAATTAACTCTTACAAGGAAATTCACAAGGAAAAGCACACGACAATTCTTATATTCCATTTCATCCTTTTAAATAACTTGAGATTTTAGATATTGTATTGTTCAAAGCAAGGTGCTGAACTATTTTAATAAATACTCCACTATTTTTATGGTTTGCTCTATCCTTCTTATGTTCTTCATGCATTCATTTAAATTTAAAATCCAGCATGCTTATGATTTGTTCTTTTTTCAGCCTTCAGACATAAGCCATGATTCTTAAAGTAATAATAGTTAAAAACTGGCCCGGAGTTACAATAAAATAGAAACTGCAAAACTCTGTGCCCTTGATCTTTAGGAAAAGTTAAAAAGCTTTGAGAATAAATCTGAATGCCAAAATCAAAGGAATGTCATTTTGATAAAATATTTACATCAGTGTGCCTAGTCTAGAATTAAGGTAGTTCCGATTTCCACTTTAAATGTAATGTTTCTAATTATCAGTAATTTAAACTAATTTTGGTACATAGCTCTTATTAAATAAGATAAATGCTGCATGAAAAATGGCATGATCTTTTCATTATTGCTTTGTCAGAACATTTCTCTAGAGATATTTATTCACTTTCAAAGCTTTCTGTCTTCAAAGGGTTCAATAGAGTATAACTTGTACTTGGTATGACTCAAAACTTCTACAAGGAAAAGGAAGATTTATAACTTAGGATATTGTGTTTCAAGGGACATATCAAAACTGAATTTTTATCGTAGAGAGACAAATTGTATAAATTTGAGAAAAATGTATTAAAGACATAAATAATTGTATTTATTTGCAGTGACAATTTGGGATTTATCTTGCAAAATATTCTCATAACTGTTCATATGCTTTAGAACTCATGAGGTGAAATGTCTTTGCTAGTATATTCACATAGAATAATGGCACTAGATAATTTTGTGTGGCATGAAGAAGAGAAAAATGTGCTTGACATTGATCATTGCCTTCCTAAGAATGATTTCTTAACTCTCTGCATCTTGGTGTAAACCCCGGGCCTGCAGAGGTAGCTCTTGTCCACTTGAGCACAGTTAAGCCTTTCTATCTCTTTGTTTTAAGCCATTGTAACCTAATTTGAATATAATTTAACTAAGAAACATTGTGTGAGAAATAATGATTACTGTCATAAGAAATGGAGAAATGGTTTGAATTCTTTACGGTATTAAATAAATGGGTACTCATTTTCCCACCTAGAAATAGTTATCAACTCAAGTGAATCTTTAATTGTATAAGTTATAAAATGATAATCAGAAATGAGAGATAACAGACTGGAAGGGGAATGCATTTTATCACCTTGTACTATTTGCAGACACTTTTTAAATATATATATATTTATATATTTTTATATATATATATATATTTATATATATAAATATATAAATATATATATATATATATTTTTTTTTTTTTTACCAAATAGAAAAATAAGCACAATTAGCAATAATGAAGATAAGAACTTAGTACCTGCAGCCTCATTACAAAATCATCTCCAAATTAAAGTGCCATGTATAATGTTGGCCTTCCTTGCATAAATTAAAAAAAAAAAAAAAAAAAAAACTTGTAGGGTTCTCTCTCTTTCTAAGATCTCTAATTTTTATCATAAGAACTGCTAGTCTCTGAGGGCCTGATTTTAGACCATCCATTCCTCGACTCTGGGGCAGGACCTTGAACTTTGAATCTCCACATCCTTTTTAATAAGCTTTGCTAACTACATTTCTAAGTATCAGAAAGTCCTAATTTTAATACAAAGGTTTTCTATGTTATTTCCTTTTTTCTTTTTTTTCCTATGTTTTTTTTCTATAAGGTTAAACATTATATAATCAGAGGTAGAGTTATTAGGAAAAACAGAACAATAATGTGAATAGTGTGGTGAAATTTATGAAAATAAAATATTTATAGTTAGCTATTTGTGAAAACATATAGGAAAAGTTTGAAAAGAAAACATCTGATTAGGAAGTGGAATCAAATGGAATGAAACAAAATTTCAATTATTGTGTCTTTAATACTTTAGTATTTATTTTTTAAATTAAAAACCATGCAGTTTTTAATTCAGAGAATACATAGAGCAAATGCTGTGAAAAATTGCCTATGAAACTAATTTTTAGATTTTTATTATAAAATTTGGTTTAAACCTCAGACATTTTAAAAATATACATGCTTATTTGTATACCTAAGTAGTATTACTATTCAATTATGCCCTTTAAACACGAAATTTAAAGGATTTCTTGATAGCATTTTAGATTTTTTTTTGTCTCTCCAATATAAGGATATGTAATTTTATTAAACAGGTCAAATTCAAAAACAAAAATTCTTTAATGTTTAAATTAAAACCAATATAAGAAATTTAAGAATAAGCCAAACTTATGGTATCAAGTGTATCCAGTTAGAACAATTACAAATAAAAATAGCATCCTGAAGTTTGTTTATAGAATCCATTTTTCTAGGCTTTTGCTCAAAAGAAAATACCTCTTACCTTCTAACTGAGAGCATTAAAGTTCTTGGGAAAATACCTGGATGTTATTAGATAGATTTCTGTTTCCTTTAAAGAAAAGCTTCTGGATTTTGTTTTCTGGCTGTTGTTTAGTCAAAAAAAAAAAAAAAGGTAATGATTGTTTTAGAGAATTTTTCTTGATACAACTGTGTATTATGGTCTCTGCAAATTTATACACTGTACTCCCAAAGGAATAATTACCCTTGAACAGTGGAGTTGACGTGTCCCAAGTCTCTCATTCTTTCTGTGGTCTAGGCTTCCTTTATCTGAGTTTATTAGATTATGAAATGTTTAATTTCATGTACAGGTCTTCATCCACTTACAATGCGGTTTCCTCTTGATAAGCATACTGTGAATAATGTAACTCAGTCAAATAATCATGAGTCAGGGAGATTTTGTAAATAAAAGAGATAAAAAATTGTACTCCCACAGAAACGTTTGCTATTTGGAGTTTTACGTGTCTATATTTGACAAGAAAAATGTAAAATCATTTGAATTAATACCAGAAACAAAGTTCCAGAGGTAGATGTGTATGTAAACTCATTGCTATGCCAAAATGCTAAATCAGTATAATTAAAGTTCAAATATTTTCAAATGTATTTTTTACAACTGAATATATATGGATAATACACGCATATATGTAAACTTACTAATTCATTATTTTTACATTAAATTTAGGCATTTAATTTCTAAATGTATTTCTGAATATTTTTATACAAACTATAAATAAATTATGTTTTTATTTCTTCTACTAAATAAAAAATTTATTCTTCATTTAAAAATATGAAATGTTTTAATTCTATGATTAGGTTTATTTTTACTGCATGTATATTTATCTTATATTTTTCTAATAATTTACAGCACTCCATTTTAATTCTCCAGTTTTTTTCTTATAATCCCTTTTAACATCATTCCCACTTTACTGCACAGACACTGAAGACTTCATTATTATACAGGGAGTCAATAAATTTCACATTATTATGAACTTTATGGACACCCTGTATAATCAGTTCTACTTTTTTCCCATGGCAAAGTTTGTATAAACTATCTGTTATGTTTCATTATTGCTGGTAACTGAGTTTGCCAGAAGCGTGCTCAATTGTGGAAAATATTTACTATTAAAGATAGCTGGGCAAGTTAATGTAACTTCTATTCTTTTTTTCACCCACATTATGTTTTAATAGGAAGTTTCAGCTGCATCGGGAACCTTTAGTTAGATAACGTATATCTGTGTGTGTCTGTTTATTCTAAGTGAAGAAATCACTTACATTTCTTAGGTATAAGAAAGAAAAAATGAAAAATAATGCATTTGTCATTGGAATTTTTCTAGTGAAGATCAATAGAGATTGCTTTCTAACAATATTTCAAAAGCAACAGTAGAAAAGTTTTCTACTTACACAACTTTCTTGAAATGCTGTAATTTCCATTATTAGAGCTCCATGTATATGAAAATCTCAAATTGTCTCCTTTCCTGATTGGTTTCCAGGCACAGTATTTAGGATTAGGGTGGAACACCACAGATCAAACATTAAATGGATTCAGCTCACAGATTTTTTGAGCTACTACTCTGTGGTAGTTTTGTGCTATAATAATATAAAAGTGTATTCTTGCACTTCACACTTAAAAAGGAGTTAAAGTGATGGTAACTTAGACATGTATACCCATGATTGTATGTTCTAAACTGAAAGTTGAAAAGGTTCACATAATTACTTATTCAAAAATCATCAAAATCAATCTAAACTAGTAATTAGTTATAAGTGTTCCTATGATAACTTTTCCTACCTCATTTGTATATGATCATCTCTGTTCTTCCCTTCACTGTCTTTTGAGTTACACAGACTGGGTTTCAGTACAATTAATTGTACTATTAAAAGCCCTATTATACCCAGAAAATTCTTGGCTTCCAGCAAAGAAAATGATTTTTTCTTTTATCACATTCCAGGTAGTCTCAATTACTACCGTGGAATATGCTTTTGCCTTCACCCTTAATATGATTTTTTATGGCATGGATATTTTTTAACAAGCAAGAAGTTATGAAAACAGTATTTTCATAAATTGTTTCTTACAAGAGTTGAAATCTGTGGTTTGTTGTCCAGTGAGAGTAGAATTGAAAGAGTTCCTGCTTACGCTGGCTGCAACAGCAGCTAGTTTTCTGCAAAGCACTTGAACTAAGTTTCACTTGCTTTATAAATAAAAGAAAATAATAGCATCAACAATTTAGGATTGAGATGAGTATCAAATAAGAGAATTATGCATAAGTAGGATTAAAATTTGAATTCATATAAATTGCCAGGTGTGCATTATTGTAAAATATTCAGCTATTTTAGTAAGGACAATGGAAGACCAGAACAATGGCTGACAGATGATTGTGTCTTTTTTTTTTTTTTTTTGCAGGTTTTGACCAGGGCCAGGTTTGAGCTCACCATATATGAGTGCGTTCATATATGAGGCTTGTGCCCTACTCCTTTGAGCCACAGGTGCCGCCCTGATTGTGTTTGTTTTTAAAATCAAACAGACAATATTATTTACCTTGTCTTCAGCATAACAAATATAATACTTGATTAATTTTTATAAAATCTTTGGCATATGTTTTTTATTGTTATGTTGCATAATATAGAATTTCAAAACTTAATAGCATAATACAACTATTTGCTTAGATCACAATTCTGGGGAACAGCAATTTAATATGTGGTTATCTAGGAAAATCTACTGTTTCATACTGAGTTTATACACGTGTCTGCAGTCAGCTGACAGTCAAGGCATCTGCTTTATTTTTAACTTTCTCAAGATATAATTTACATATCATACACTTTACTCATTTCAAGTGTACAATCCAATGGTTCTTAGTATATTCACAGAGTCGATCAACCATTTATAACACTTCAATCAATTTATAACACTTTTATCACATAAAGAAGGAAATCTATAACCATTAATAGTCATTCCCCTCCACACTCAAATCTATCCTCTTCTCCCCACACCCTAGCTCCAGGCAATCACTTAGCTACTTTTTTTTCCCCCCTAAACTGTATTTCCCTATTCTGGATGCATATTTTTATATTTGTTTTCTCTACCTGTAATTATGTTTTCTTTGACCAATATCTCTGCATTCTCCCCTACCTACTCACCACTCACACCTCTGGTGACCACCACTGTACTCTTCTATGAGTTCAACATTTTTAGATTTCACATTAACAGACTAGAAATCTGACAAAGGATTAATATCCAAATTATATAAGGAACTCAAACTACTTAGTAGCAAGAAATCAACCCTGTTTTTTAAAATTCTCAAAAGACACGAATAGACAGTTCCCAATAAAGAACATACAAATGGCCAACAGATATATGAAAGAAATGTTCAACATCACCATCATCAGGGAAGGCAAATAAAAACCACGATGCGACGTCCCTCATACCTGTTAGAATAAGTAGTATCAAAAAGACGAAGGTAAAAAATGTTTGTGAGGATGTGGTGAAAAGAGGATACTGCCACACTTTTGGTGGAAATACAAATTGATAAATCCCTCATGGAAAACACTATCGAGATTCCTCAAAATATTAAAAAAACTACTATATGGTGTAGCAAACCCAATACTAGATATATATCCAAAGTAAACAAAATTAATATTCAAAGAGATATTTGCTCTGTTGTGTTTAATGACAGTGTTATAGCCACTGTCAACAGGTGAGAGGATAAAGACAGTGTAGTATCTATACAAAATGGGATGCCATTCAGCCACATAAAAGAACAAAATCCTGCCATTTGCAAGAACATAGATGAACTTGGAAAACACTATGTTAAATGAAATAAAAGAGGACCACTTCTTTAGCTAGTGCCCATGGAGTTCTGATTTGCCGTGGTCTCCCCTTCCTAATGGCCTTCCCGTAGACTATAAACTTCAGCCCAATGAAGATATTCCTTCAACATTAACACATATTACTTTATTCATGTGAGTGGAAATAGATATTTAAGTCTGTCTGTATTTAATCTTTATTTTATATTTACCTGTTCTTGTCCCCAGAAAACTGGATGCTCCTAGAGTGCAAAGGATGGTTCTTAATTACACGTAGTTGGCCAACATATAATGAAGATGTGTGGTATAAGAGTAGATATTTTCAATACATTAACAGGATTAATCTAATTTTAACATACATTTTTGATAAAAATAATTGCCCACATCCTTAGATTCTTCAGGTACATGTGCACACAGATATAGTAATCATGTACATAGCATACGGAAGAAATAAATTGAGTAGTAATCTATTCATTAAGTCTCTCCAAACAAAGCTGTATCCAGCACTGTTACTTTTCACCAAGTCCTAATAATTAAAAAGTTTACGAATCCTGTTATCTAACCCAATTTAGTCTATACATCTGCTACTTATCCATACTTCTGCTTTTAAAATTTTACTCTGTCATAAGCTATACTTAGTAATTCATACAGGGACACCATGTCCTAATTGAGCTAAGGTCATCTCAAAACTACAAGGTTATACATTAGCAGTTTTTCATGAACATATTTTAGAGGATTAATATAATTAGCCTGAGTAATTATGAGATTGATACATTCACAGATTGGTCTAATTAGCCTTTGAACAGACTGATGCCTCAATTTATGAGCTAATAAATTCTCTGGCTGATCTTCGGGAACCTTTTATACTTGGTTTGATTAATATCAAAGCTTTTGGCGGAGTAAATGAGCAAAGGGCAAAGGCTTAGCCTATCAATTTTCAATAATCAGTTGGCCTTAAGAAGCAGTTATTTTTTTTCTCACTACTTGATTCTTTTTGTTTTAATTTGTAGTTTGTGAGGTTTATGACGATGATCAGAATTTTCACTTATTTACATATACATCAATACCATTGATGTGTTACATATTTCATTCACATATACTATAGAGTGAGATTGACTCTATAGTATAAATGAGTAATTCCAGGAAATCTAGTAACACGGAATGAAATTCATGAAGTGAAGCAATATTTTAGTTCTCTGTCATTTAGCAATTCTATGTACAATGTACAAACTTCCTAGCTTTGATATTACGAATTTCTCTAAAATCCTCACTTTTGCCAAATTCTATTTATAAAACAGCATAGCAAATAAAATGTTTTTCAAGGTATTGCACTTCTCTGTAAAAAAATAAAAATACTGTCACTTCCTGGACTTTTGGCTAAAATCAAGTGTAGTTTTGCTTCTTAATCAGTTTAACATCTGATGTAGTCCTCTAACTGAGGACATCATGAGTATAGTAAATTCAGCCAATTAAAAAAAAAAAAAGATGAACTAATACCTTTCATAATAACCTGGACGGAACTGGAGATCATTCTTCTAAGTGAAGTATACCAAGAGTAAAAAAACTAAAACTACATGTACTAATTGTTAAATTGTAACTAATTGATCAACACTCACATGCACATGTGGAAGTAAAACTCAGCACAAATCAAGCAGGTGTAGGGGTAAAATCACATCTAGTAGGTGCAATGCACACTATCTGGGTAATGGACACACTTATAACTTTGACTCAAACTGTACAAAAGTACCTCATGTAGCCAAAACATTGTACTTCTGTAATATCTTGAAGTTAAAAAAAGAAATCAAAATGCTTTAATGATTTAGTAAACATATTTGTCCAACTTCTGGTATTATTCACATTTCTCAGGAAATAATCTACCTATAATGTATTTACATTTGTTTAAGTTATTACAATTTTAACTATAATATGTATGAAAATCTTCTTGACAATATAAGGCCACTTACTGTGTTAATTCTAATGAAGCTCCGTGCTCTGCTCAAGCAGTGAATGAAAACTATTAAAGCCTAACCTTCTAATTATAATGCAAAAGCTGGTATAATATCAGGGCTCATTAACCATGTTGTGAAGAGTAGAGATTTTTATTCATTCTATATCACTTCTACTCAAACTAAACACTTATTATTAAGAAATAACTCCTAAGACAATTTATATAAGCTCTTTGAATAATGCACTGAATTTCAGAAGATATTGATCAATTATGAATCATACATTGATTGTAATCAGGAAAGTGTTTTTATTTAATACTATAGTAGTCTTGTTTCTTCAATTGAGGAAGTGAATATTAATAACCTGATGACATATAAAAAAATTCTCATTAGAAACTTAGTAACTTGCCCTTTCATAGACACATTATCATCTAAAATTTAAATTTTGTCTACCATGCATACATAAAAACATGATTTTCTTTTCTTTCACAACTTCACAACTTCCCATTTTTCCTCTAAAATCGCTTGCATGCTTAAACCACTGCAATTTTTTAAATACTGGCCGATTATATCATATTTGGACTAATGTTATCATAGTTTATCATTTTTGTATCTTTCTTCTATATCTTGAGCATGTATATGTCATCTATTTTTTCATTTTATTTCTTCCATATATGTTAAGGCATTTCCTTAAGTACAGAAGTTGTTTAGTAAATATTAAATTAGAACACATTAGAATCTATAATACGAAAGAAAGCTTTTAATCTTCAAATTAGTGAACCTTTTAACATTTTTATAAAAACAAAATATGTCCATACATTATCGAGTCTAGTATTACTACAGAATAATAATAAAAAGACTTCCATCTCTTTATATAGCTTAAATGTTTTCAATTGCTTCTGGGATTTTATTTCTATAATTACCCATATTTGAAGTAATGTGTTTACATTGCTTTTTCTTGCTTTAATAATGTTCAGAGTGTCAGGCATTTTGTGTTTACTTCCTTTCACCATTGTTCTGTACCCTCCTAAGGTATTTCATCTTGCCTAAGCTCCCAGTATAATTTTTAGTTCATTTATATCAGTACTCCAGCATTGCAAATTTGTAAATTGTACTGTACACTAAATTCCTCCTTTTTAATTGTACTGCACACTAAATTTCTCCTTTTTAATATTCATTTTGTTTAATTTAACACTTGCTTTTCCTTCTTTTTGCTATATACATAATAATAATTCCTCCTAAACACTAAACTAATGCTAAATGTTCTTTTATATATTGCCATACATATCAGAATCATTTAATTTCTCATTTCTTATAAGGGATATATCCTCCTATAGCCTTCTGCCTCCTGTCAGCCAGGTCAATTGCATTCCCCAAACTCAGAATAGCTGTTGTTAGATTACCATTCTCTGTAATCTTAAAAACTTCAACCTCCTGACTCTGGTAGGCGGTTACCATCAGCCCAGGCCTTCCTTTTTCATATTTTATTCACCTACTTTGTCAGAATACATTTCCAACTAGCTTCCTTAGAAAAAAATGCAAGAATTGTATAATGTTTTTCACTTCATTATGTCTTTAAGATACCTTTTTTTCCTACTCTCATATTTAAATGTATTTTAGCTTATATGGAATTTTAGGTTTTAATTCAATTTTTTCAAATAATTGGAAATCTACTTTCATTATGCTCCAGTTTAATGACTTGTGTTGATAATACTGTATTTATAATATTTTATTTATTGTGAACCTATTTTATTTAATCTGTCAGGAAGTTTATAGCAGAGGTTAAGTTGGAACTTTTTATTCCATTATGACCAGAAGCAAAATTCTACTCTATATTATTAATTGAAAAAACAATTCTCTTTTTTTCCCCCTCTCATATGCACTTATAATTAACAGGTTGTACAGTAGTTAAAAATATTTTATATTTTTGTTAATGCATTTTACTGATTAGGAGTACATCTATATTTTTTATATTTGTGCAAAGTAGGTATTATGGTAGTGAAATACTGGTGAGATATAAAGCAAATACTTTCCATGAATTATTTGATACTTAACACTCTTTTCAGAACTTGCTTGATATTATGAGAATCATTTAACTCTAAGTCTTGACCTTTAATACAAAATCAGTACAACATCTGCAATTGAAAAAAATTGTATTTATATACATGTATATATATAATATACATATGTAATATATATGTATGTATATACGTGTGTATATATGTATGCATATGTATATTGTGTGTATATATGTATGTATATGTATATATACACATATGTACATGTGCAACAACCTATAAAAATGCCATATTAGTATTATATTTTTTATATATAAGGGGTAAATATAAAAGGGAATAAAGAGTCAATACAGAAAAAAATAACAATAACTTTAAAATAAATTAACTATATTTCTGATAAAATATAAAATAATTGATGAGTCAGGATAAAAATTCTATCAATCTTTCAGGCTTTCAACCAATTGAAATAGGGTAAATTTTCATCAATAGAAAAAAAATAATGCCACTTGTATCAGTCTATGGAAGCTAGTTACTGTATATTATAGTGCGACATTTCAGATAATAGGGGGGACTCCCATGCCTAGCTAGATTACATAAAATTCTACTCAGTGTTGTAGATCTAGCTGAACACATGCCTCATGCTTGTCTAGAGAGGGGGGGAGATAGCCAGGCCCGGAGTAGGTAATATTTATGGTAATTAGATCTATTTATTCATTTGAGAAATTATGTAAAACACTCTAACTCTCTGGAAAATATGTGGTGTTGGGCAAAGACTAGAAGTATTTCAGGAAAAATGTCATTTTTATGGAAAAAAATGTAAGACATGGAAAATTGTCATTCCCATTTACAAAACATATAATGTGCTTATAATCATTACTAGTTCTGCTTTCAGACTGGAATCATTTCTGTTGTCACTTTCAATACTTTTATCCCCACTCTTCTTGTAATTATGCATTTTAAAAATATATTGTTTACCTTAGGGCTTGGGGTTAAGTGGAACTAATGAAAATGTTTAATCTGCTACCTGAAGGTGGAAGTCAACTCAGATTCTCTATTCCAAAATGTATAAAAAGTTCAGACTAAACTTTTATTTAGACATATTTTTTATAGTGTAGAAAATAGCATTTTATGAAAAATTATAATACCTTCCTCTTTTCAATCACATAGCCCAACCAAAATAGAAGAGGTTATCATTTCTGTTCAATAGGTTGGCTACAAATCCCTATCCTGCCTTATTCATCAAACAAAGGTAACAGTTGTCATTTGGAACACTTCATGGTTATTATTAATTTAAGATGGTAAGGTAACAGAATATGTAATTTGTTTTGTATAGACTAACCTAATCATTATGGTAAATAATGAAGAATTATGTTAATAGCAAAGTCAGCAAAATTGACCCTGCAGTCACAGTTAAGGAATTTATATACTATAAAGCTATCATTTCAAGCATATTTTCCTACCTTAGCCATTTAAATACCATAGCAAAGGGTGGCGCCTGTGGCCCGAAGGCACAGGGCTCCGGCCCCATATGCTGAAGGCGGAGGGTTCATACCCAGCCCTGGGCAAAAATTGCAAAAAAAAAAAGAAAGAAAAAATACCATTGTAAAATAGGACAGAAGCAAATATTGTATAACCCAGATTTTGTTGAATTATGTTTTTTTAAAATTGAAGTGTATGTGAGAAATACTAAGGTTTTAAACCCCCACTCTGCAACAAATAAATAACAACTAATTTACTGAACATTTGAATATAAATTTTAAATGTTAATATATGCATTTTAGTTTACTTACAATGTTTAATGTCATAGAATTGTATCAATTTATGTCCCGGCCCCCGGGATAAATTTTTATTTAGTAAGGCTGAATAATGAATTCCAACTTACTGTGAAAAATTGCAAATCAGTGTCATACAAATCTGCTTGTTTTCCTCATTTCTAAGATAAAACATTTAAAGTAGATGGTACTTATTTCTAAACATCAGACTTCATGAATAATTGAATGCAATTATCAAATAAACATTAACAACAGCTAAAAGTTTAACTGTCCTTTCTAAAAATGTTTGTTTTTCATAACATTTGAATATCCAATGGCTTCTTTACAGGTTAAAGTGAAAAATTCACCATTTATTTAACTCCCATTAGACATTATATGTGAGTAACTTTATTTTTATGTGATTTTCTGTGTCTTTACCCAGTAAGATAAAAGCAATAAAACAGATGAAGTATAGTTCAAAATAAAGAATGAAATTAATGTAGTATTATACTAGTATATAAACTAAGACATATTACTGAAGTTGTTCACATAGGGAATGTAAAACTTTCTAATATAATTATTAAATCAGTAAAAATTAAAATGCTATGAATGCTACATACATCAAATATCCCAGTGATTCCCTAGAATCATAAACATGAAGTCAATGACATAGAATGATCCTTAGTACACAGTTTTGAATTACCTATTATTTTTTACAACTACTCAATTTTTACTATGTTCTCAAGAAATGTTAAACTTCTTTTTTTTTTTTTTTTTTTTTTTTTTTCAGTTTTTGACCCGGGGCCGGCCAAAACTGCCACCTGCCACCTCCGGTATATGTGGCCAGTGCCCTACTCCTTTGAGCCACAGGCACCACCCAAAACAGTTTGTCATATTTTGTTTGTTTGTTTGTTTGTTTTTGACACAGAGTCTCACTACGGCATCCTCAGTAGAGTGCTATGATGTCACAGCTCACAGCAACCTCAAACTCTTGGGCTCAAGCGATTCTCTTGCCTCAGTCTCCTAAGTAGCTGGGACTACAGGCACCCACCACAACTCCTGGCTATTTTTTATAAACTTCTTTACAATAATTAAAAAGTGCCTGCTTATTTTCAACTTCAAGCAGCATTAAAACTCAGCCCAAACATATGGGTCAATAAGGTATGGTTATTTCAAACTTTGATGTCAATGTTTGCTCTAAACCCCAAACAACTATGCATATACAAACTATTTTAAAAAGGCACATTGGATTCAAAATTAAATCTCTGAAAACAAGACATTAATGCATCACATGAGATTTACTGAACCTCATTAAGGAGCAAAATTTTTCCTTATAATTTCAGGAACCTGAAACTAGCTCAATTCTTAAAGCCAATAATTCCTCTTCTGCTGGCAAATTAACAAAAAAGTATAAAAATACCTGCAATTGTGTGAAATGGTGGTTTACATCTGTAATTGCAGCACTTTAGGAGGCCACCATATGAGCATATAAGGATCACTTGAAGTCACTAGGTTGATACCACCCTGAGCAAAACCCTCCTCTCTAAAAAAAAAAAAAGAAAAGAAAAAAGAAAAATCAGCTGTGGTGGCATGACTATACTCCCAGCCACTTGGGGGAGTTGGGGCTGAAAGATGGCTTGAACCCAGGAGTTTGAGTTTGCAGTGAGCTATGATGATGCCACTACACACTAGCCTGGCAATAGAGTTAGACCTGTTGTGGAAAAAATGCTGCTAAGTTCCTCTTATAGTCTTAAGGTTACAGTTTCTTGTGAGATGCATGATTTTAAAGATGCTGAACAGAATGAAAGAGAATAAAAATATTTTGTTGAAAATGAACTCAATAAAAATTTTAAAAAGAAAACATCTTTTATTTATTGTTTCAGGTAATTTGAGGGTACAAATAATTCGGTTACCCTGTTGGCACTTGTTAGGTAGAGTCCCTCTTATAATTATGTCTTACAGCCAAGAAGTGTGCCATACATCCTAACATTGTGAATTGGGAGCACAGCCATCCCCCTCCCTCTTCCCATATCCCATCTCCCTCGATCCTCCTCACCCACCTTGAATTGAGTTGAATTGTTCTCTTCTGTGGGTTTGTATTAGATCATCCACTGGCTTCATATTAGAATTCAGTACATTGTATTCTTGCTTCTCCATTCTTGTAATGCTTTAATGAGAAAAATGTGCTCCTATCCCATTCAGGTTAATACAAAAGATGTAAATTCTCCATCTTTTTATGACTGAAGAGTATTCTATGGTATACATAGACCACAACTTGTTAATCCATTCCTGAGATGATGTGCATTTAGGCTGTTTCCACATTTTAGCAATTGTAAATTGAGCTACAACAAATAATCTAGTGCAAATCTCCTTATGATGAAAGGAATTTTTTTTTCTTCTGTGTAGATTCCCAGTAATGGGATTGCAGGATCAAATGGGAGGTCTAATTTGGGTTCTTTGAAGATTCTCCACACTTCCTTCTAAAGGTTTGTATTAGTTTGTAGTCCCATGCAGTTTCCTCATTATTACAGCTCCTTAGTGGAAAAATGTTCCTTTCTCTCCACATCCATGCAAGCATCCCCAGGTTTGGGAATTTGAGATGTGGACTATTCTCCCTGGGACTAGGTGATATCTCAGGGTAGTTTTGATTTGCATTTATCTGATGATCAGAGATAATAAGCATTTTTTCATATGTTTGTTAACCATTCATCTGTCTTCTTTAAAGAAGTTCCTATTCATCTCTCTTGCCCAGTCATTTACAGCAATGGTGCATTCTGACAACAGAACACACCATCCCAAAGTGATGTTCTGTGCAGGCCCCCCCAGCCAGAGGTGGGTGGAGTCCTTTCTCCCCAATCTCATGGTGTGTGGCTGCAAAAGAAATGTCCAAAATGGCTTTCTCTCATGGAAATTGTTTTAAGGGAATGATAATTGCTCTAGGAAATGTTAGCTCTCAATTGCCTCCATACTTGTGCTACAACAAGAATCCAGTGGAACCCAGAATATTAAACAGAAAGCATTAAGTCAGGAAGAGATATCATACACACCAAAAGAACTTTGATATTTTGTAAACTCAGCTTAGAAATTAGATGGACTGTATGGAAATCCATGCAGACACGTGACCTCATTCCAAAAGAAGGGCAGCTCTAGGTATCAGTATTTCTAAATGGGGAGGACATGATAAGTGTGGGAAGAGAAATTCAGTTTGTTCAGAGACAAAATTGTAGGCTCTCTAAAATTTATTGCGCCAAGAAGTAAGTTTCTCAACTCTGTTTCTCATGCATTTTGAGCACTTCGAAAATGAGTAGGGTATATCCAGTGCAAAGAGAACTATGCTCTTTATTGTTTGAATGGCATGTATGTGTTTGTGTTTATCAGATACAAATGCAACTACCGCATAGAAATAGGGAAACATCTACCCTTCTTGTTACGTATCTCCATATTTGAATCACAAGAGTGTCGCTTTTCTTTTCTCTACTCAGTTACTATCTATTTTGATCACAGCAGAAAGGTGGAAAGTTTGTATGTTTGTGTATGTGGGTTATGAAGTCTGAAAACATGGGGATTTTAGTAGGTTCCATTTTTCCTCTTTATTACAACTCCTTCAGACCTTAATAGATTCTTCAACTTCTTCAAAGTTCAAGGTATTTCCAACTACATGAAATCCCACATATCAATCCATTTTATCGCTTCATTTAGAAAATTTTTGCTCACATTTCAAGATAAAAACTGTCTTCACTGTCTATAATGTATTTTCTCTTTTCCCCTTTTTGGGGTTCCATTTTTTTTTTTTTAGGTCTCAATGAAACTCTGATATTATCTTTATAATCATTGTGTTCAAAGTTTATATATGGCAAAAATAATTTTTAAAAGTTTTTATATGGAATCTCTACCCTCCAGCTGTCTTTGCTCTGATGTGTTATAAAATTTGATTCACTGTGGGCTAGAAATTTTCTTTTTCTGAACATTTATGGGATCCATTATAATTAGCACTTACTATATTTACTGTGTGTTTTTCTATTTGTTTTTTATGTTATACATATATGATGTACCCATGAACACATTAGGGATTGATAAACTGTGGTATATGTATATAATGGAATATTATTCAGCCATCTAAAAGATAGAGACTTCACATCTTTCATTTACCTAGTTGGAAATGAAGAACATTCTCCTTAATAAAGTATCTGAAAAACATAAAAGCAAGCATCTCATGTACTCAGTATTAATTTGGAACTACTAGGTGATAACTACAGGCCTACAAAAGAGAAAAACACAATTCAAAAAGAGGAGAGGAGGGGTGAAGAGTAAAGGGGTTTTATAAGCTCCTATCTATCAGGTATAATGTAGGGGGGGTTAGGGCACACATCATGGGGAAGGATTTGACTAAAACTTGTACTGTACCTTACAAACATAAACAGTGCCGCCTAATTGTATGAACCCTTATGATAATACCAACCATAAAGAAATAAACAATATTAAAAAATAGAATTATAGTAAAGACCAATTCATCTATGCTTAATCTAAACAAAAAATAAACTCAGCTAAGAGCTGTTGAGTTTATTTATTTTAATCATTTATTTTAATTATTCCCTAATATTTCATAACTTAGAAGAAAGAGCAATAATTATTTTATTATTCTTCCACAAAATAAATCCCCCCAAAGTAGTGGCATACTAAGTCTTCATATTTAATACCCATATCATATACAGATAGTGAGATGTTTATATTTTATTGACTATTACAAATACTTAATTATTTTTGTATTATAACCAGAAAATCTGAAGTCTTATTTGGTTTCAGATAATTTAATTTCTCTTTTTGAAAAGTAATCAGAAGTGTATCCAATATTTACTGGAGAGTTATATCCTACATATTACATTAATCTATTGTTATTTTTTAACTCTATAGAATTTTTTATCATGGTGATTTTAAGTAATATGTACTCTTATTTTTTTCTGAGGAAGGAAAGAAGTAAAAACATAGATCACATTAAAATTTTAATTAAAAAAAGTATAAAAAGCACATCTGGTAGGCAATGTTAGCCAAAAGGGAAAAAAACAAAGCATGATATAATAAAGGGTAAAAATATCACCTGCTTATAATGTCTATCTCTTTTTCTATCAGTGGTTTCATAGTAAATTAAAGTATTTGGCACAAGTGTATAATTTATGTGGGCTTGACAGCTGCTTTTTTAAGCTGTAAATCAAATATGTTCATTCATTTTTCTATTTATAGAATTTTCTAGATACATTACAATTCAATAAATGCCTTATAAGTGGTAACAAGTATCTTAAATCTTAGACATATTTGAATCAATGTGTTATTAGCATACTTTTAAAAATCATCTAACATTTATGGGTGATTTCATTATGGTATTGTTAAAATATTTTTCTTATAATATCACAGGTGAATGTAAGTATTTGGTGAGGTTAGAGTTAAGGAAACATTTTTTTCAACACCTTAAATGCTGCTAATGTGAGGCATTAGCCATTTTTTTTTTTTTTTACTGATAATAAACAATTTGTCCAGTTTCAGATAGAGTTTATATATGTAACAACTATCTCTGCACTTATGAACCGTGGAAAGTAAAAACAAGAGAACATATGGTGGCTTTTGCATATTTTCTTCAGAGAGCTCATTCTAAAGTTTTCCAGAATACGTCTTAAATTTGACAGAATTTACTTATCCAGTTTCCTAAAGAAGGAAAAAATATCACTTTTAAAGAAGAGGACAAGGAAAAAGGTAAATTTTGGTTACATCCACTTGAGTATATCAGCGTATGGTTATACAGCAGTTTATATTTTGCAAAACAATCAACATACATGATCTCAATCTTTAAAACAACTGTATGATTAGGTAGCATTCAATTTATTCAAAAGACTAGTAAACACAATGTTAGCACTAGGCATTGCCTTAGGTTTAGGCTGCATGAAGATTATTCTTTCCCTAACAAGGCATGAACTTGTCACAAGCCTTCTCCTTAATGAGCTCACAATATGCCAGACATGGAAAACAAGAAAAGCAACAGTCTTATTATAATAAAATAATAGAAACATGATATTGCTAATAATAGTCTTTGGGGTCTCTCAGCCCAGTAAAATCACTACTTCAGTAGGTCATGGCAATGTATTAATGGGATAGATGCTATATCATCTCCATGATACAGCTGGCAATAGAGAATTTTAGTTTTATGCTCATTAGAAACCTAGTAGAAGACAACAGAAAGGTTGAAACTCACAACTGGACTAAAGACTTCAAGAGTCCATGGTCACTACTGCCTGGTTTATGTTGAAGTTAGTTTTGGTCTAGGAAGCCACCGTGGAAAGGAAATGTAAGAACTAGGGGAAGCACACTCTGACTCTTAAAGCATAATCAAGAATTCCACATGGATGACGAGAGGAAATACATTGCCAAAAGAGAAGAAATCCAAATCCTATATCTTGACTAAATATTATGTGTTTGGAGGATAATTATGTAGGATGTTGGTACGTGTAGCATACGTCTATTTACGTATGTAAGTGTGGTGAAGGTGAAGATAAGCCAAGGATTGTGAATCAAAGATGAGGACAATACAGATTTACTTACAAGCAAAATGAAATGAAAGTTGCTGACAAATATGAAAAAGTGAGATATCTTGAAAATGATATGCAGGAGGTCTAGCAAGTAAGTTTGAAAACTCATCCTAAAAACAGTGCTCCATATCTCATTGCTAAATATCACTTACCAGTCACCTTTCCAAAATTGCTGGAACATATTCTTCTTAGTAAAATATCTCAACAATGGAAGAAAAAGTAGCCAATGGACACAGTACTATTATGAAACCAATATATAATAATCCACACTTTCGTATAAAAGATAAAACACAACTATAGTCCAGGATGAAGAAGGGAAGAGGAGGGGGAGAGGAGGAGGAAAGATTGGGTGAAGGGAGGGAACCACTGGGACCTCACTTATGGTGTATATTGCAAGGGTACATGTCAAATCTTAAAAGTAGAATAGAAATATCTTAACAGTAATTAAGTAAATGAGGTGAAGGCTTTGTTAACCAGTTTGATGTAAGCATTCCAAATTGTATATAAAATCAACACATTATACCCCATTAATGCATTAATGTACACAGTTATGATTTAATAATAAAATTAAGAGAAAATATATAGTAAATTGATTTTTTTACAAAGAAATAAAGTCAATAAAATGGAAATAAATAAATAAAATTGCCTTGAAGGGTGGATGGGTGCTGGTGTTGGTGCATTGCTTCTCAAGGGCTTTGAAGGTAGTGACGAGGTATGCAGCACTTTTTCTATGATGAGTGAACTTAATTGTCCAAACTCATATTTTCATTGTTGCTGTTTTTCTAATTTGTAGAAATGATGTACAGAAATTCTTCCATATAATCTTAATGTGCTTTCTTCTCGATTTATAGTAATACAGATAGCATTTTTAACATCCAATAAAGTATAATTGTGTATTAAATTTGACATATTGACCCAGCTTTTATTACAAATTTGAATCATGCCTGCAGTGAGCAGGACTTCTGTTGCCTTTGTTAGGTACAATACAAAGACAATGCAGGGTTTCCTTTATTGTTCCCTACATCTAGGAACAAAGCAATTTCGTAAAGATGAGAATCAAAGGGCATATGAATTGACTTAGGTACCAAGAGATGTAACAGTGTATTTGAGCTTTCATCCAACAGGTATGAAATATTGCAGAAAACCCTTAAGTAGTTTTCTTGTCACAAAATGGAACATGGCAAATGGAAAGATCTTGAATAATTGATAAGTCCTCTAGACTATACCAGCTGTAGAGTATAATCTATGATGTTAAATTTTCAATAAAGTATTTCTCCTCAAAAATGTGTGCATGCTGAAGATATTTGCTATTACATCTTGGTAACAGAGTGGGAGTCAGATAGGAGAAAACCGACGTTAAGAAAATAAGGATTACAAGTGACATACTCACTATTTAATGATATAATGTTTATCAGGAAGATAAAACTGTTCTTCCTCTTAATAAGACAAAATCACACAAAGAAAAAATGCGAGTTATAACAATTGTTGTATCACCAAAATCTGCCAGAAGAAATCAAGTTTATTATGAGCTTATTTGATAAATAAGGCAGGAATGCATTAGAAGAATTTTAAAAGATAATCAATGAAATTAAACTGAAACTAGGTAGACACACATCATATGATTACCTAACAAATCATCATATGATTAACTAGCAAATTTGCCAGGCAGGAAAATGAGAGGAAAAAAGTGGTATTTCTGAGAAATTATGATGGTTATTTAAATAGTCACATGGAAAAAAATTATTATCTATACCCCAAATTAGACATTAAAAATGTATTTCAGATTGGTTACAGAACTAATTGTGAAAGGAAAAGCAGTTATCTTTTAGTAAATAAAATATGAGAATAGATCTTCAAAATCTTGTATCAGTAATTATTTTTTAAACAGGACTTAGACAGTATTGAACATAAGGTACACAGAATAAATTAGACTATGCTCATCAAAGATATTCTATGAGAGTAAACATGTAGGTCAAAGTTTTTATAAAGCTATTTGAAGTACCGTATATACTTGAGTATAAGCCGAGTTTTTTCGGCACAAAATTTGTGCCCAAAAACCCGAACTTGGCACAAATTTTGTGTCGAAAATACTCGGCTTATACTCAAGTATATAAGTATATATCTTTCAAAAACGTACTCCCATCCTAAAATAGAAAGAATCTCAACACACTAATAAGAAAAGGCAAATGGCCTCAACAAATACTAGCAATATAAAGAAATGATAAGGAACCTATATGCACCTCACTAGTTATTAGTAAAAAATAATGTTTATTAAAATCAAATTCATATTCATTACCACTCATGATGATGGCTAAAATTAAAAATACAGACAATGGCAATACCTGGTGAATGTGTTACGCAAATAATATTCACATTCACGATTGTTTGGAATGAAACTGGTAGAACTTTAGAAAACTATTTGGTATCACCTACAAAAGAAACATGTGCACACCTATAATATAACAATTTTCTAGAAGAGATGTCTGCATATGTCTCCAGGTGCATTATCTGTGATGGAAATCACTGGCAACTATTCAAATGTTATTCATGTGGTTAGAATAAAGAAACCACCTATATTTCTTTCAAATAATGGTACATTATATAGCAATAAGATTGTACATAGTATACTAAAATGCAACCAACACTGTAGATAAAACTCAAAACCATAATATTGAGTGAAACAAGCAAACGAAATTGTATGTGTTGTATATATTATATGTTTATCATGTATTTTTTCTGAAAAATAATACATTATCTTTTTAAATATTTATATTATTGTTTTCCTTCAAGTTTTTAAAATCAAGATGTCAAACGTTTGCTTGAATGAAGATCCTTTAACATTAATTTAGCTATTCAAGAATGAGAGTGCTAGCACGTTGTCCTAATGGTGAGATTGCTGAGACTTTAATTGGTTAATTGATCAGTAATTATACACCATTCATGCTTACAGCCAGTATATATTTTGACTTAAGTTAATGGAAATACAGTACAAATGACAGAAACTGTCATTGGGGCATACGGAAAAAAACCAAAAATGATACTTTTACCTAATGAAAAAATTTTTTATAATTTCATGACTTAACCTTATTTATCACATATAATTGCTGCTATGAAATGATATGTGCTGTATAGTCTCTTTTAGTGATATATTTCTTAAAAGGGATGCTTTATTAATAAATAGTAAAGCAGAATAGCTTCAATGTGCTTGCAATGTAGTTGTCAGAGAAAGAGAGAAACAGTAAGCGGTGAATGCTAAGCATTTGATTCTAATGGCAAGTTATAGTTGAAAACAACAGAGTTGGCAGTAAAAATTGCAAAAAAAAAATGTCTTAGGAGATATTGTTGAAGCCAGACTGATAATGAATGCTTTAAATAAATACAGAGGTCAAAAAATTTTTGTTTGGGGGGGTCACATAGTACATTGTTTTGGTTTTGTGGGTCATGAAGTTTCTACCACAACTATTAAACTATACAGTCTCAAGACAATCATCCATAATACGTAATCAATTGTGCAAGGCTGTATGCTAATAAAATTCAGGTTGAAAGAAACAGGTGAAAGATCAGATTTGGCCCCAGATCATAGCTTGCAAACTCCTGAAATAAAGTGCCATGAGACTTGGATTCTAACTTTTGTTCATTTTGATATTAAAGAGCTGTTTTTATCAAAAATGTCTTCTTCAACTGGGACTTGATCAAACTAAAAAGCTTCTACACAGCCAAGAATACAGCAAGTAAAGCAAGCAAACAGCCCTCAGAATGGGAGAAGATATTTGCAGGTCATATCTCCGACAAGGATTTAATAACCAAAATCCACAGAGAACTCAAATGCATTAGCAAGAAAAGAACAAGGTATCCCATTGCAGGCTGGGCAAGGGATTTGAAGAGAAATTTCTCTGAAGAAGACAGGTGCATGGCCTTCAGACATATGAAAAAATGCTCATCATCTTTAATCATCAGAGAAATGCAAATCAAAACTACTTTGAGATATCATCTAACTCTGGTGAGACTGGCCTATATCACAAAATTCCAAGACCTGAGATGTTGGCGAGGATGTGGAGAAAAGGGAACACTTTTGCCCTGCTGGTGGGAATGCAAATTAATATATTCCTTTTGGAGAGATATATGGAGAACACTTAGAGATTCAAAAATAGATCTGCCATTCAATCCTGTAATTCCTCTACTGGGCATCTACCCAGAAGACCAAAAATCACATCATAACAAAGATATCTGTACCAGAATGTTTACTGCAGCCCTATTCACAATTGCTAAGTCATGGAAAAAGCTCAAGTGCCCATCGATCCACGAA
>CAUYPK010138530.1:0-13766 GCA_963574355.1 Loris lydekkerianus
AACCCAACTATACCACAAGACTATGAGGAAAGGACCAAGGAAGGGGAAGGGAGGGGGGAGGTTTGGGTGGAGGGAGGGTGATGGGTTGGGCCACATCTATGGTGCATATTTTTATCTATAATAAAAAAAATAAATAAAAAAAAAAAAAAAGAATTTGAACCTAATCAGTCTGGCTCCATAGTCCTAAGTTCTTAACCCCCATACTACCTATTGGGATCCATTCATATGAGTCTGACAAGAGCCTCTTATAGTGCAAGGGAAAAAAGGGTGATAGGTGACATGGATGGCACATCAGGATAGGCAAATACTTCTAAGAGAGTCACCATATTGCCCATCTTTCCTTGTCAAGGCCTGAACTTATTCACTCCCACCCAAAGGGGACCACCTTCATGCCACCCTTCTTTCTCTCTAAGCTGAAAGAGTTATTTCATTCAGCAGACATTCCTTAAGCAATCACTAAGTACCTGGCACTATGCTAGTGCTGGAGGCACAATGGTGAACCAAAACAAACAGGGAATCGCCTGCATGGAGTGTTAGTGGGGAAGACAGATGTTTACCATATAATGATTTAAAAAAATACAAAATTGCAACTGTGCCACATGTCCTAAAGGAAAGGTATTATAAAAGCCAGTAAGTGGCGGGGGGAGGGGAGGGTTGACCTAGTCATGGAGGTAAAGAAACCCTTCCTAGGACTGTCTCTGCAGCCTCAACTCACATCCCATTCTTCCCTGCTTTCTGCACTCTAGGTGAGGGAAGATTGGCTCAAAAGATAGGGAGATAACTGGTGGTTGTCCTATAGTTCCAGGGTCCCCAACTTCTGATCTCACCATGAAACCAGCCTCTCCCCAAGGCTGCAGGAATCTCTATAATGTTCTTTGTACATTGAGTATGCTGCATATTACCCTAATCTAGTTTTCTTCTTCAGAAACTACTTTATCATGTTTGCCAGTAGCTACCACTTCTTACCATATTACCTGATCTAAATTCTTCAGCTTGTTTTTGAAGTTCTTCTGCAAAACAATGTGATCCTTCCTTAATCTACTACCCAGCTTCATTTCTCTGACACCAGCACACATACCTCTTCCTTTAGGGTGGTTGATCTAGTCTTCTTACAACATGCCATGTTTCTTTCTACCTTCTCTCCTGTTATGTGCCTTTCTTAATCCCTTACTCCGTACAAGCTTAGAATATCTCCCCTCCTTTTTTCTACCTGGTAGGGTCTTATTCATCTTTCAAGAGCTCAGCTGAAGTTGCACCTCTGCTAAAAGTTTTGCCTGATCGCTCTAATCCTCATGGATCTCCTTCCTTGACCACCTTCAGGGCTTAGTCTTACTCATAGAGTTTAGCATTTAAAAATATTTTCTCATATCATTCATTATTTTGTGTGTCTTGGCTTCCCAAGTGAGAAACTGTGTAATAAAAGGAATATCTTTTCTTCTTCCCTTGATTCCCCTAGCATAGTACTGAGTGTATGGCATGCTGATTGATTTATTGAAAACAAAGAGACCCACAGTCCTAAAAAACTCTTGACAATGTTCCAAGTGTAGGCCTGGTAGGAGGCAGGAGAAATGATGCAGCTCACAATTTGTTCAACCCAAGCCCATCCATCCAACACATCCTGATGAGAAAACTGAAAGTCTCTTTTTATGAAATTGAGATATTTGGAGGAGGGAGGGTATTTGGTGAGATCCAACCTAATGGGCATAATGCAACGATACACTTCTAAACTATTAATACTAAGAATAGAATATAAATGTTTTTACCACAACAAGTAAGTAAGCAAGGAGACGGTTATGTCAATCAGTTAGATGTAAGCATTCCACATTGTATATCAAACCAGGACATTGTACCCCATAAATGCATTAATGTACACAGTTATAATTTAATGAAGAATTAAAAAAAAAAGAAATAGAGATACTTCTCTCCTAACTCCTTTGAGGTAACTAAGCCTGGAAGTAACTGTTTAAAAAGTACTTTTTCAGTGTTTGAGACAACTGTTGTTTTATTAAAAACTCTTGATATCTCTTTCCAAAAAAGCAGCAAAATTGTACCTCAGATGCCATCTTGGCTAGAATCCAGAGATGTTAGGGGAAGTCGTTTGTGAGATGCTCCATTTTTTTTTAAACATTACAAAAATTCTACCCATTTTTTTTGGTTTTTGAAATCAAAGAAAACTGGAGAGAAAATAACAGCAACTCCAAATATAGATCCTCACAAATCAGTCGCAAGTTGTTTTTGTTTTGGCCCACATTTTCTGCGGAAACACCACCATCTCCTGGTCATGATGATAGGAAGGAAACATTGTTAATGAGAAACACTACTTAAAAAAATAAAAATTCATCTTGCATAACTGAAACCTTATGCCCGTTGATTAGCAACTCCCTGTTTCCCTCTCTGAGGTGAATAATTCTAGGCATCAGCTGTACAACATTGTACCTATAGCTAACAATACAGTATTGTACACTTAAAGTTTGTTAAGAGGGTAAATCTCATGTTAAGTATTCTTACCACAATAAAATAAAATTTTAAAGAATTAATGCAATAATTTTTGAGTTAGTTTGTTCCCACTTGAACTTCAAATTATAATCAGCCCTCCATATTTGTGGGTTCTGCATTCACGGATTAAACCAACCACAGATCAAAAATAATCATGAAAAAATTAAAGATAACAATACACAAAAATATAGATTTTAAAAGCCAACAGTATAATGACTATATTGTACAGTGTTTATACCGGATTAGGTATTATAAGTTTTCTAGAAGTGATTTTTAAAGTATATGGGAGGATGTATGTAGATTATATGCAAATACTATGCCATTATATAACAGAGACTTAAGCACTCACGGATTTTGGTATCCAGAGGGGGTCCTGAACCCAATCCCCCATGGATGTTGAAGGATAACCATATATTGAAATACTCTGATCTTTATAGTCTGACCACTAGTAATAATCTTTTTCAAAAGTAAATCATTTATGTTCATGAGCAAGCAACCATTTTTCATCCCTGCCTACTTCTTCTCTTCATCTAAATCCTGACTAGAACCTTTCCCCTTTTGTGGAAACTTTCCAGGTTGTTTTTGCTCTCTCTGTATCCTTTATGCTCAGAATTCATCTCCACATGCTTGCTGACTGTCCCAGGACCCCACCCCTCTGAGGTCATCATGTTTCTTCTTGGCATGTTTTTTATGTCTAGAATATTTCTTCCTGGACAGAAAGTTCTTTAGACAGTGAATGGGAGAGCATTGACTTTCATATTGAGCTAACAAATTAATAGCAATGATTCCTAATTGGCCATCTGGGATATCCTGTCAAGGTCAATAATGCCCCATCCTGTTTGTGGGCTTGCAGGTCTTTGTGTGTGTATATATATGAGTCTGGTTCTACAATAAAAATAAGGAATTCCCAGTGAAGCATTTCAGAGCAATTACTTCTTCATGGGTGGTTAAAGCCACTCTTCCATCAGCCTTATTCTTTCTAATTTCTTTAAGGAATGCCATTGCTGCCTAGAAACACCATTGGATGTGCCCATTGCTCACATTAAAATAGTCTTTATGAGCTTAGACTTCAGCATTTATAGAAATCAATCTGGTTTGTTGACTAATAGTGCAAACAGAGGAAAAACATGCGAAAGGGGAGCAATGTCAAGCAGAGGAATCATATTTGAATATTTACTGTATAAGAACTTACAAAGTCCGTGTCTCTAAGCCCAGGCACAGTGAACAGATACAATCATCCAGTTGAATCAAGCAAAGACATCCACTTTCCACTTGGCTTTATCTATTAAAACTATATTCATGTCCCCCAAACCCATCATGTCACCCAGTGTCCTTTGGGTAGACCAGGAAACCAAAGTGGTATTCATGGAAAGAAGAAGGACCTTACAACTGTAGGCTTCTCATTTCTAGGTTGACCAGACAGTAAACATGGGTCTTTCCCTTCTCTGTCCTGCTTTTTATTTTTAGTTCACGGATATGGTAGTTCATTTAGCTCATTTTCCCTTCTCTGTCCTGCTTTTTATTTTTAGTTCATGGATGTGGTAGCACAGGACTTTGTGTACTTGGATTTTTTTTTTTTTTTTTTGAGACAGGGTCTCACTGTGTTGCCCTTGATAGAGTGCCATAGTGTCATAGCTCACAGCAACCTCAAACTCTTGGGCTTAAGCAATTCTCTTGCCTCAGCTTCCCAAGTACTTGGGACTATAGGTGCCTGCGGCAATGCCCAGCTATTTTCTTGTTGCAGTTGTCATTGTTGTTTAGCTGGCTTGGGCTGGGCTCGAACCCACCAGCCTCCGTGCATGTGGCTGGCACCGTAATCACTGTGCTATGGGTGCCAAATCTGTATACTTGGATTTTTGACACTTCGCTTTATAACTGCTGCCCAATGAAGCAGATATCAGTTCTTTTAAGTCTTGTTTTAGCCAAGAGAGAAAAGGGATTTTAATTAAGATGCAGACTCTTTTGCTATAAAGATGAAAATAGAGGACTAACAAACTCATGAGAGAATCTAAGTCAGTGTAGAAGTTAGAAGGTATGAGCTGAAGAATCTCTGTAGCTATTCTTTTTATTAATATATCTCCAGGACCCTGTCTTCTGATGATTTTGCATTGAGATGATTCCCTTTGCTCAATATGCAAGTATATATTTTTTCTTTGCTAGGGTTATTTGGGGGGGGGGCGTTGTTTGTTTAATTCAAATTATTTCCTCTGTTAAATACCTAGGACACTTGTGGGAGTCCTTTAAGCTTGGTTTACCCCACATGTAAGCTATTCTTGAGTGGATAAAGAAAAAGATGGAGTGGAAGGATGGGAAAAAAGAGGAGGGAGAATAACAAGTAACATTGACCCATCACTTACTGTGTTCCAGGCACTGATTTAAGCACTTTGTATATGTTACTTCATTTCATCTCTACAGCCATGTGAGGGAGATATTATTGTCACATTTTAGCAATAAGGAAAATGAAGCACAGAGAGATTAATTTATTTGCCCAAAGTCACACAGGTTAGGAAAGGGACAGAGCCAGGATTTGGACCCAGGCTATCGAGGTCCAGTCTATTCTCTTACCCATTAGACTGAATTGCCTCTCAACTTGGGGAAGCAAAGCAAGTTTGGGAACTCTTATCTCTGAAACTTCTGGGAGGAACAGCCTTTGTGATGCCTCTGTTCCCAGGAGCCATATATGGTAGCAGTCCAACAGATGCTTTGTTACAACTCTAGGAAGCAAAGACCTCATTTCTAACCACAAACTTGAACCTGTTTAGCCACATCTCCATTGAAAGAATAGTGTGGGTCATGCACCATCCAGCTGACAGTTCTTTTTTGTTTCTCTTCTGATTCTCTCTTGCAAACACATGCACTCTCACAATGCACTTTTTAAAAAGTACATATTTCTGATTTTTCTGGATACATGCTTTTGTATTCTTCAGATTGGCTTGCTACTGTTGGCAGGACGTTACTCATGCTCTGTGTTTTAGTATTTCTCAAGCACATAATTTTGTTTAAAATGGTAAGAGCTTATATTGACAGTCCAAACAATAAAGTGCTTTATGTGACAATAAAGTTTTGTTTTTGTTTTTTTTTTTAAATATGACTGTGCACTTTGCAAGAGTGGAAGACTTCTTATAGAACCATATACCATTATTGGAAGCTCAAAGCTCTGTCAGTGCAGATTCCCTATTTCAGTGGTAATTAAAGCTTCCCTCAATTTCAGCCTACTTGCTCCCTCCCAGCAGAATTTGTAGAATTAGAGGCCCCTTAAGGCAGCGGTTCTCAACCTGTGGGTTGCGACCCCTTTGTAACAATGAAAATACATCCTGCATATCAGATATTTACATTAGGATTCATAACAGTAGCAAAATTAGTTATGAAGTAGCAATGAAAATAATTTTATGGTTGGGGGTCACCACAACATGAGGAACTGTATTAAAGGATTGCGGCATTAGGAGGCATTGGGAAGGTTGAGAACCACTGCCTTAAGGTCATCTGCTTCTACCTGCTCCTTAGTCTCTAATGTGGTTACAGAGTACTGGCAATAGTGCTCCACCATGGAATCCAGCACATGGTAAGTAGAGATTTCACTATGGGTTTCTTCCTCCCTGCTCTCTTCCACTTTGCCCTGATTCTGCCACTTTCAACATGTTCCTCTGAAAATACAGAGATCACTTCCCCTGTCTCAGGGATTCATTTCATTTCCATTTGCCTTATGGTTAGAGTGACTGTATAATTTATAGTCCTAACCAAGGTACCCTTGAAAGTGAAGGGGCAATTAAACAATTATGGCTGCCAGAAAAAAATAGGTAATAAAAGGTAATGAACAAAAAACAAAAAAAAACTAGGTTGGCTGCGATAAATGGGCCCTATGGTCACCCTACTTAGGATGACTTGTGCGTTTCAGAAGTGACCACATGCTGATAAAGTTTTGCTGTTGGTGGCTTATCTTCATGGGTATCTTAGAATCTCCTTGTACGTTTCACCCTTTTGAGAGGACAGGGTTTACTTTCCTGACCTGCTCAAGCCAACTAGAGATTAATGGAAGCCACGGGAGTTATAAACAGTCTGAATTTCAGCCTAGCTTTTGACCATTTTTCAAATACTTGTTCTCCATTTCTCCCATTACCAGAAAGCCAAGCCATTCCAGCTCCATAGGGTACCACTCAGAGTATAATTGAGGTTTGAATAAACAACACATGTGGCTTTTAAGATTAAATGAATATTGTTTGACATACAGTACACTAGAGTTGTTTTTCATTTTGGTTTAAAAAATTGGTTAAAATTACATCTTGTTGCTTCTCGGAATTAACTAGAATCCATCTGTCTCCATTAGAATCACTGTTTTTTACAAAAACCTTGGCTGAATGAAAGAGGCTCCATCTCACTCAAGATAATTTGTCCAGTGAATCGGGTGGGGAGAAGCAAAAAAACAGGGCTTTTTTTTTTTTTTTTTTTAGGGTATTGGTGCTTACTTTTTCCAAGATATAATATCTAAGGCTGTAAACAGACATACTTATTTTCAGCTATCCAAACAGATCATACCTAGGCCTAGAGAACCACTTACAGCCATAGAAAATATCAGCATCTAAGAAGATAATTCTGATTTAAATATGGTTTAAATTAAATAGAATAACTAAATGTTGAAACCTTTAGCAGCTACCTAATAGAATACTGAAGCTTTAAGAATGTCATTTTGCTGACTTTGAAAGCTCGAAGGCAACAGAAATACTAGCAGTTCTGTGTGTGTGTGTGTAATAAACTATATATTTACATATAATTTATATACTGTGTATATATATAGCACATACACACACATACATAGATGTGTGTATGTATTTATATACAGGTTAAGTATACCATCTGAAGTGCTAGGGACCAGAAGTCTTTCAGATTTCAGTTTTTTTCAGATTTTGGAATATTTGCACTATACTTAACTGGTTGAGCATGTCTCATCTGAAAATGAGCATTTCCTCAATTGCAGCATCATGTTGGCACTCAAAAAGTTTTGGATTTTGGAGCATTTCAGATTGGGGATACTCAGTCTATGCTCTCTCCCCCCATATATATATCCCCCATTTATATTTAGTATATAAATGGTAAAGTAATTAGTAAATAGTAAAGTAATTTAAATTGCACATGAACTTTATGTCCACCCTGTATATAACGTGTGTGTGCGTGTGTGCATGTATGTATATATATGCAATGACTCTACTAGGTTTTAATGAGGTGAAATAGTTCAAAATTAGATGCACATGCCTGTCTGCAAGAGCTCAAGCTTCCAAATACAGATCGCAACATATTAATCTAAATTTGTGTTACTGGGTTAATCTGCTCCCATGCTTGCCTCATTGCTTTGCCATCTTAACCTCTCTGATCATTTGTAATAGGGACTGTATGCTTCTATGATGCTTTAAAATTCTGACTGGACTATAAGTATTTAAAGATACTCTTTAATTAAGAGCCGTTTAAAAACTCTAGGGTCTAAATGCAATAAGTTGAACTTCTCAGAAGGCCATACTAAGTAAACATTTCATGTCAATACCAATCATTAAATCTACATTTAAAAAGAACATTTGATGAAGGGAGCTAGTCTATTATTTTTCTTTCGTAATTTGTTTTCTCTCTTTGGATGACTTAGATTAGGCTTGAAACCACATCCTATTGCTTTTACATTTTGTTTTGCCGTTTGCTGATGACTCTTATCTGCTTTCTAGTCTTCTCTCTGGTTCCATACTTTATCTGGCTCAGACCCACTACTGCCTGCTAAAATGGGACAAATAAATCTAAGTTCATCCCCACTCAGTCACTCTAAATGACAGTCCCATTCCCCAGCTCTCTAGCTTTGTAACCTGAGAGTCACTGTATACTGTGTTCTCCTTTGCCTGCCTCCTTCATCATCAAATCTTACTTCAGGGTCCTAACATTTTCTTTGCATTTGCAGCATTCTGATTCATTTTTTCTCTACTACTGTGCAGATGCTTGCAGCCTTTCAAGTATTACTAAAGTGGCTTCCCGATCGGCCTGTCCGATTCCAGTTGCTCCCCAACAAGTCTGTACTCCACAGCCAGGATAGCTTCCACAAACACCATTCTTACCATAGAACCCCTACATAAAAATTGGTAATAGGATCAAATGTGAATTCTTCAGCCTTTCTGTGAAGTCCATGCAGCAATTATTTACCACCTCTATTTACCTCAACAACCCACCCCACTCTCTCCTTTCCTCCCAGATGATGCCACTACTGCTGGTCCAGGGAGCACACTTGGAGAAGCAGTGATCTAGGAAATACAGAGGTAGTCTAAGATGTGCTCTTTCACTTCAAGGGATTTACGGTCTCTCCAGAGAGATAAGGCTGGTCCAGGAAATATTTAAGAGCACTATTTATTGTACAGTGTTTTATAATTCATTCAACAAATATTGAATGAGTACTAACTACATCCCCCCACACTGTTCTAGGCGCTGGAGTTACATCAATGAACACGGTAGACAAAAATCCTTGCTATCATGGGAATTTTCATAGGGGAAAGCAGGCAATAAATGAAATAAAATACTGTAAGATGTAAAATAACAATAGGTGCTAAGAAGGAAGGAAAATCAAAAGGGGAGATAAAAAATATCAGAATGGGGACAGCACCTGTGGCTCAGTGAGTGGGGTGCCAGCCCATAATACCAAGGGTGGTGGGTTCAAACCCGGCCCTGGCCAAACGGCAACAAGAAAAATAGCTGGGCGTTGTGGCGGGCGCCTGTAGTCCCAGTTACTCAGGAGGCTGAGGCAAGAGAATTGCCTAAGCCCAAAAGCTAGAGGTTGCTCTGTCTCTAAAAAAAAAAAAAAAAAATCAGAAGGGGTTTGAAAGTTGATCCATCTTTTGACAAGTGTTTATTGTGACTGCTATCATCAGGCACTGTTATAGATGATGATTTTACAGCCATGAGTAGCACAAATAATGAACCCTGTCCTTACAGAATGGACTCACTTATTTGGGAGCCAGGAAACCTGGGCTTTTGGTGTTAAGTCTCACAAACTCATTATTTGACTGCAAATGGCTACTTCTTTCTGAGCCTTGCTTTTCCCATCTATTGTCCAACTCTATCAGACAGTTGTGATTGAAGTCGTCTACATTTTTAAGGCTTCAGGATGCTAAGTCTTTTATGCAGTCAGCAATGGTAAAGGATTCTCTGTCCAAAGAATGGGTCACACAGACCCATAGAAAGGTGAGTCAGGCAAAAATAAAGGGGAGCATCTTAGATATTTGCTATGCAAACACTCTAATCGTGGCAAATTTTACCTTAACTTTTAGATCATGTCATAACTTCTCAGAGATATAATGATGAATTTCACAAATTATACAGACCAAATTCTTAAATTTCATTGTCTAGGGGTAGTTTAAATACAACTTAAGTATGTGCAGAACACTTATCCATCATGGGAATAAAATAAGTAAAAGTGACAATGATATCTTTATTAAGGTGGAACGTGATTATTTTGACAATTCTGGATAATGTTGCTAAATAGTTTATTTAGAAAGTGGCAACTTATTTCAGAGCTGTTTTGAAAAATGAGGCACACCCAGAGAAATCTTTAAGTGTCATTTTTTTTTTTTTTTTGAAGGCGGCCACAGAACTAAAATGGCTTGAGAACTTTGGGATCATAGTACCAAAAATGCTAGGTCACAAGGGTGATAGTTTTCCCTTCTGTGTATGTGTGATTCTTTCTTTATTTCTTTTTAATAAACAGGGGATGGAGAACTGTCGTGGGAACATTCTGATGGTGATATCTTCCGGCAACCTGCCAACAGAGAAGCAGTAAGTGTGAATAGCTCAAATAATTCAACACTTCAAGAACATTAGGCCAAGCCTGCCTCTCCCCATGGCTACTATCCCAGCAAATCCAAAAAAGGGCCGGTTTCTAACATCAGTTTTTTCCCCTTTCTCAGAAATTTGAATGACTTCATCACCAGCCTATAACCTTTTAAGTGCACTGTATAACTAGTAACAGGCCAGGACACGTACACAAAGAAACCATAGCCCCAACCGTTCATTTAGATCAGAAGTTGGTACCTTTTCAGGGTGACTTGCCATGTCTTTATGTCCTCTGTTAGTAAGGTAGATCATTATACCCCTTGTCTTAAACGATGAGGACCTTCTGTGGGGTTGTAAGGTAAGCCCACGCCACCATTTTGATGGGTGCTTTGGACATATTCATATAAATCCTTCCCCACGCCTTAAAATCCCAGACACATAGTTGTGAGAGAAGATAGCTGTTCCAATTCTCCTCTCTTCACCCTGTGACATCTCACTTATGTTCTCAGCACATGCCTCACAAGTAGGCATGTCTCTTTGTATAGCAATAGCATCTTCTGTCCATTTTTATTTTGAAGCAATTAACAAAATAGAATACTCCTCTAAAAAACACAAACCTAAGAAGAATTATGCTTTAAACTTCCTAAAATCTGAAAAGGAAATATTATAATTCAAAAAGAACTATCATAGTAAAAGACTGATAAAAGTGTACAAAATATACAGCAGTGATCATTGCACACAAATACATGTTCATTCCACCCTTGTACAAAAAAGGTGTACAGGCACATTCATTGCAGCATCATTTTCGTAAAAGCAAGGCAAATGGAGACCACCTAAATGCCCGTCAGTAGGGCCTTGGTTAAAGATACCCTATCTGTAGGTTATTGTGCCCTTGTTAAAAAGAATGTGGTACATCTAAATGTAGTAAGATGGATAGAACTCCAAGATATATTAATTAACTCCAAGATAGATTACATTGAAATCGACCATTAGAAAAGCTAAAGAGTTTAGGACAGAAGCAACATGAAACAGACAAAAATCGGTCTTTCATTCACTTAGAAAAATGTTTGGGGAAGGAAACTGGCCTAAGTGTCTTTCAGCAGGATAAGATTTGACATTGTCATTTCCTTATGCAAAAATTTTACACGAATGTACATAAATGCATATAAAAAGATCTGGAAGGTCACATTTTAGCACATTAATAGTGATAATTCAGAGGGCTGCACGTGAGCAGAAGGAAATACAGACTTTGACTTTGACTTTATATCTTCCATATTATTTCCTGTTTTTCCATAAGGATCAGTTTTGTAATAAATATAAATTATTCTCTAAAACCGCAAGAATTAGTGCTCAGCAAGCATTGGATATGAGGCAAGAGTCTAGGGAATTACAGGTTTGGCCTGAAGATACTGAGGGTGTGAGGAAGGTGTTGATGGACGATGCAATAGAATGACTGATACAAAACCCAAAATTTGGTGAGTTATCTCAATTGATTGTTCACAGTCAGCTACAGAGTGAACTCCTTGTTCTTCTATTCTTTTCTCCCTTGTCATGATTGCACTTAACTAATCTGAGAAAGTAAAGAATGATAAACTTTGCAGTGTTGCTGAGGTTGGGCTTCCTGGTCAGGCCACTTCTGACTTTTATATCCCCAGCTTGCTAACACCTAAACAAATAAACAAAAAAAAGGCAGTGGAATGGAATAATTTCCATTTGCTTTACTCTTTAGCAGTATGGTTTTCTGGACCCTGTTCTTTCTAAATGAATGGAGAAAAAATGAAGGATGGGTGGAGAACAGTACTCTGGATATCTCAGAAAAGCAAAATCCTGCAAGAGAGGGTAGGCTGCTCTATCTACTTTATAGGAAGTGAGATTCCTTCCACATCCTGACAGGAGATGATGTCAGTCTTAGTTTTCTGTGTTGTGAGTTTTCTCTTTTTCTCAGCCCCAATTTTTTTTATTATGGTAGGAAGTTAAGAATGGTTAAATTAGTGGCTGTCAACCAGATGTCATTCTAGTCCAAATTGAGGGCTCAATCACCTCACACTATATACCTAGCTTCCTAAGAAGCTCCACAGTATGCACTGTGGCCACCTCAGCCATCTTGCTGGTAATGCTATTAATTAGCCTTTCTTCTTGACTTTTTTATGCAGCCCCCAGTTCCATCCCTTGTCTTTCAACTTCATTGTTCTTCCTAAGCTGCTAGTGAAAGGGCTGGACTTAATCCAGTACTTCCTGTAGCAAAAGAGGTCAGATGCAGAATGCAAGGCCTTGAAATAGTTATTGATTTTCAAAGGAGTTTAAGACCTATCTTTAGAAACAAACATTTGGGCCTAGTCGAGCAAAACAGCCAGATGGTTCCACTTTATTATAAATATTTTCCTTTGTTATAAAAGGATAGATACTGTGGAATATGATTTGAATAATAAATAGCATCAGTAGTAATGGAAAAATATATACCTGACACATAGTAGGCACCCAGTAAATATGTGTTGAACAAATGGGTGTGGAAGATGGAGTGAAATGTGTGTGGTGGGGAGGTGGCAAGGGGTCTTTTCATTAATTTTAGTTCACAGGTATCTGTCTCACATCACACAGAAATTCTAGCCTAAAATGAGAAGACAGTAGAATCCTCCTGAAGATCCTTTGCAGGCCCACCTTCCTACATGGGGAGGGGAAAAAAAAGAAGCCTTAATAACACATTTCCTATCCAGTAGATTGTTCTTTCTGTAAACTTCTTATTTATAGGGAACCATCAAAACCTCAGTTCAAGAGAAACTCAGCTGATTGGTTTACTTTTCCAAACGGTCTGAAAACCATCAGTTTACCAAGTTTTACGAAGTACACAGGAAGGGGAGCCAGTGGTTCAAATATGATTTCTTTGTAAAAACCCGAAAAAGCTTTTGTTTGATTTCCAGGTCATAATTTCACATGAATTGGTGTTTGTGCCATGAAGGGGGGAGTGCGTGGGGTATGTCTGTGTGCATGTGTGTGTGATGTGTTATGTGAGGAGGGAGAAGTGGGCACAGGGTGGAAAGCCAAAACATGAAAGAGAACATAATTTTAGTTTGGACAACAGACAAACTCAGATTTTTGCCCCCAGTAGATTACATTGAAATCGACCATTAGAAAAGCTAAAGAGTTTAGGACAGAAGCAACATGAAACAGACAAACATCGGTCTTTCATTCACTTAGAAAAATGGTTGGGGAAGGAAACTGGCCTAAGTGTCTTTCAGCCAGGGACAGTTCCAGGTTAGTAGTGACTAAGGCACAATGTTGTCATGACTGTGTGCATTACAGAATACATTCTGAAGACACTTTTTTTATTTTTTTTTATTTTTATTTTTTTATTAAATCATAGCTGTGTACATTGATATGATCATGGGGCATCATATAGTAGCTTCATAAACCATTTGACACATTTTCATCCCAATATTCAACATAGCCTTCCTGGCATTTTCCAGTCACCGTGGCATGAC
>CAUYPK010138534.1:0-21394 GCA_963574355.1 Loris lydekkerianus
GAGGGAGGGAGGGAGGCAGGGAGGGAGGAAAAAGGAAAGGAGGGAGGGAGGAAGGAAGAGAGGGAGGGAAAATGGAGGGTGGGAGGGAGGGAGGAAGGAAGGAAGGGAGGGAGGGAGGAAGGAAAAAGGAAAGGAGACAGGGAGGAAGGAAGAGAGGGAGGGAAAATGGAGGGTGGGAGGGAGGGAGGGAGGAAGGAAGGAAGGAAGGGAGGGAGGGAGGGAGGGAGGCAGGGAGGGAGGAAAAAGGAAAGGAGGGAGGGAGGAAGGAAGAGAGGGAGGGAAAATGGAGGATGGGAGGGAGGGAGGAAGGAAGGGAGGGAGGGAGGAAGGAAAAAGGAAAGGAGGGAGGGAGGAAGGAAGAGAGGGAGGGAAAATGGAGGATGGGAGGGAGGGAGGAAAGAAGGAAGGAAGGAAGGGAGGGAGGGAGGAAGGGAGGGAGGAAAAGGAACAAAATAATGGTAATATGCTGGATTTAATTATATGCTTAGGAGTCTGCAAGGTCAGTTTCCATAGTTAGGCAATGCTGTCACCTAGATCCCCTCTTCCCCAAACAACAACAACAAAAAACCTCTTAGGGTTGCTAAATAAAGAATACATTATTTCAAAAGAAATAATTTTAGCTAACACTTATGTGGTGTTTCTGTGTACCAGACACTTTTGTAAGCTCTCCAGTGGGATTATGGGGAACTGGGGGTAGGAGAGTGTAAACTCTTTGAATTCTCATAATAACTCTGTGAGGTGGATACTATTATTTATCGTATCTATTTTTCAGATGCTGAATTTGAGGCAACAGCGCACTGAATAGCTTTCCCAAGGTCAGAAAGTGGAGAGTAGCAGAGCTGTGATTTTTATCCGAGCAGGCCTTAGCACCTATTGTTGGAACTCCCAAGCTCCACTACCCCCCAGTGTGTATAAATGGGGAAGCCTCAGTTATTAGCGTATTGGAGAGCAAAAGCAGTCAAATTTGAAAACTCTGTCATGCAACATGGGCTTTTCTAACCTCAGAGCAGAGTTACCAAAACTCCAGATCCCAGCTCCTGTTCTGCAGTGGCACTCCCTGTTAGTAGCCTCGGGAGTCACTTAACTTACGTTTCTCTGGCCTCCATCTGAGCATTGGAGATAAGGACATTTTTTTGTCTACTTTAGAAACAAGCTGTGAAGATTAGTGAAATAATGTCTGAAAACATTTTAAGTTCATAAGAGGAAATAAGATCTAGGTACTAAAAGAGATTTAATGTATGCCTGTCCTAATCCTTTATAAATTATACAGAGCATATAAACTCTCCCTCAGCTCTAGGATGCTTTGGGCCAGATCGCAGTGAAGAGGACCCTACTTAGAGCAACAATTATTTACATACTTATTATTTCCTAAGCACCTACTATATGTCTACATTACTTTGGTTTAGAAAAATATAGAGATGTTTTTATTCTTTTAACTCTGGCATAAGAATTTGTTCTAGGTAGAGACCTGATTTTGTTGGGAAATTTTCTTGTTTCACATACTTAGAGGGGGTAGAAGCTGAAGTGTGAGGGATGGTGTTCTGCAGAAGAGCAGAGGAGGGACCTTTAACTTTCTGTGGATGAAAGGAGGATGAGGCAAGTGTGTGTGTGTGTGTTCACATGTGTGTGCACCTGTGGACAGCTGGAGGAAGCAGGCAGAGACTTAGAGAAATCTGAACATTGAGTAGAAAGAGATAGCTCTCTCCTTGTTAGTACCTCAAATGATACCCAAATTCTAGAAAGCCTTGTTAAATGCTTGGGGTGAGTAGTGTTCTTGTACCACATGGTGGATGGACTGAGTTTGGGCTCAGTATGCTTCAGGCACAGAACAGTTATTGTGTGTGTGGCTAGAACTCAGCCATGGAAAGAATTAGCAGAAGGCCAGGCACTATGGCTCACACCTATAATCCTGGCACTCTGAGAGGCTGAAGTGGGTGGATTGCTTGAGCTCACAATTTTGAGGCCAGCCTAAGCAAGAGCAAGACCCTGTCTCTAAATACAGGCAGATGTTGTGGCAGTCACCTGTAGTCCCAGCTGCTTGGGAGGCTGAGGCAAGATAATCACTTGAGCACAAGAGTTTGAGGTTGCTGTGAGCTATGACACTACAGCACCCTATTGAAGGTGACAAAGTAAGACTCTGTCTCAAAAAAAGAAAGAAAGAAAGAAAGAAAGAAAGAAAGAAAGAAAGAAAGAAAGAAAGAAAGAAGAAAGAATTAGCAGAAATGTCCAGGTTACTTAAGACTTCTTCAGACTGCTCATGGGGAGGGTCAAGTCAAAACAATTCTACATAGACCACAAGGATGCAAAGTCTTAGCTTTGGAATGGTGTGTTATGTATATGTCTATTAATCCAATTTGTTCTGAGGTCACATTTCAGTCCTCTGTATCTTCATTTAGTTTCTATTTAGAGGATCTGTCCAGTTCTGCTAAAGGTTTATTAAAGTCCCTGACTATTATGGTGTTACTATCAAAGTCTGTTTCATAAATCTGTGAGCACTTAAGTTGGGTGCATAAATATTTAAAATTGAGATATCTTCTTCTTGTATTGTTCCTTTGACCAGTATAAAGTGTCCATCTTTGTCTTTCTTAACTTTAGTTGCTTTAAATCCTCTTGTATCTGAAAATAAGATTTCAGCCCCTCCTTTCCTCTGATTTCCTTTTGTTTAAAATACTGTTTTCCATCCCTTAACCCTGAGTCTTGACTTGTCCTTCAGGGCTAGGTGTGTCTCCTGGAGGCAGCATATGGATGGCTTGTGCTTTTTTATCCAATCAGTCAGCCTGTGCCTCTTCAGTGGGGAATTCAATCCATTGACATTTATTGAGAGTGGTAGAATTTTATTCCTCTTGCTACGAGAAGGTCTGTTGTGTAGCTTTATCCTTTGCGCCGTTGTGGAAACTAAATTTTCACCTTCAGTTTCTGGGGGTTTACTTTGTTTCCTCTTCCTCTTCCTCTTCTTCTTCTTCTTCTTCTTTTCTGTTTTTGATCAACATGATTTAACTGTGCCACTGAAGTTTAACTATAGATTAAAGTATGCTGTGAGATAAAAAGGTTGAAGAACACTGCAGTACAGGGTAAAAATTCATTTATCAAGGTTTCTGAGTCTGTATCTCCGCCAACCATTAACTAATACTTGTTGAGGGTTAGTGTAGTACCAATGTATCCTCAAGTGTCTCAAAAGGCTATTTAAATATTCCTTTCATTCCAAAGTATTTTTTTGTGTAAGGCTAATTATTTTTTAACCTAGATATCATATTTTAATTCATTGACTGCAGAAATAGACATGAAAATCCAGATGTCTTCTAGGCCAAACATGGAAGTGATTAGTAAAAAGGTAAAATGATCTCTCCTTACTTAATGCAGTATTGGAAAATATAGTGGTTTGTGACATATGTTTATACTGTCATATAATAAGTTCATTGGTGAAATTTTAGTGAAATAATTCATGTATTTTTATTGCTTGGTTTTAATTTCAAAAATGATAAACATCAATAGGTCTAACCCAATTGATAAAAACCTCTTTGGTGTTCTCAATGTTTAAAAGTGCAAAGGAGTCCTGAGATTTAAAAAATTCGATAACTATTTAGTTAGACAAATCTTCCTGAAATGCAAGAGATTTTGCTTTGCAAGAAATGGGAAGATGGTTCCCAGAACTTTTTTTGTTGTTGTTGTTATTTTTTGGTTGGTCTGTTTGTTGTTTTTAGGGGTGGATCTTAAGAGTCGAAGCTTCTTGTCTATGTTTATTTCCTTATGGAATGTGCCCAACAGCGTCCTCTTACACAAACTATTTGTATTTTGTTAGTGTGTTGTGAAAGCAATTGAGGAGGCTGTAATTAGTATTTTTTATCTTAATGGAGTGGAAGAGATCAGAAGATATTAGGCTTCATCATTCATAGAAAGGGTATTTATTATTTTGTTGAACTTCTGTTTCAATTAAATCTATACATGGAAGAATATGCAAATATGTATTGGGTCACCATAAAAAATGTATTTCTATGGGTTGCCTCCAAAATTTTTGAAGCTTTTGCATGGAAGGATTTTGTTGGCATAGCCTCTGCCTGGATTCTGACCTTATGCTCTCTTAATTCTCTGTAGCTATTATTCCCAGTGCCATCCCCTGTTTTCTTGCACAATATCCTTTTTGTATTTCTTGGCTTCTCCACATTGACCTTATATTAATGTGATTTGAAGTATTGATATGTTACAGCTTTTCTTTTTCCTGTGGTTGTTTCCTCTTTCCTATCCGTGTTCCATTTCCATTCAATCCTGTACACAACGCTGGGCCACTTTATCCCATAGATACAACTCCACAAACAATCTGTCCTGGTCAAATTGATCAGAAGCTTTCTAGATGCTGCAGTTTTGCTTAAGTGCCCACACTCAGTTTATCGGATTTGCTCTTAGGGTTCAACATACAACTCAAAGATCTCTCCTCTGGAAAGTCATTTCTCACCTTCTTTACTGTCACCATTCACAAACCTCAACAGGCTTTGAACGTTTCTATGTCCTGCATATACCCAGAAGACCAAAAATCACATCACAACAAAGATATTTGTACCAGAATATTTATTGCAGCCCTATTCACAATTGCTAAGTCATGGAAAAAAACCAAGTGCTCATCGATCCACGAATGGATTAATAAATTGTGGTATATGTACACCATGGAATATAATGCAGTCTTAAAGAAAGGTGGAGACTTTACCTCCTTTGTGTTTACATGGATGGAGCTGGAACATATTCTTCTTAGTAAAGTATCCCAAGAATGGAAGAAAAAGTATCCAATGTACTCACCTCTACTATGAAACTAATTTAGGGCTTTCACATGAATACTGTAACCCATTTGCAACCTAGGAATAGGGGGAGGGGGGAAAGGGAGGGGAGGGAGGGGGGAGGTAAGTGAAAGGAGGGGAATTGGTGAGAATACACTTGTGGTGCATCTTATAATGGTATATGTGAAACTTAGTAAATGTGGAATGTAAATGTCTTAACACAATAACTGAAATTACCAGGAAGGCTATGTTAACCAGTGTGATATAAATGTGTCAACCGGTTTGTGAAACTAGTGTATGATGCCCCATGATTATATCAATGTACACAGCTATGACTTAATAAAAAAAAAATATATATATATATATATTCACTGAATCTGCAATTTTGTTCCCTTTTATTCCTATGACTATTAACTTGTTCTACCTTGTCTTGCCAGAGGGAATAAGCTAGCCAGAATTTAGTCTATTTTATTAGTGTTTTTTTAAAGAGCAAATTTGATTCTATTGAGATGGATACTTAAGATTTGTGTATATTTTTGTATATTTGTTATACCTCAACAAACTTTTCCTTTTTTTTTTTTTAGCAAAATAGAAAACAAGAGAATTCTGAACACAGAATTCATAATTATGACTACTTTGCATTGAGAAAGTGACAGGTAATGGAATAGGGGAAACACATTATTAGTTTAGCTATTACCGAGGTCTCAATTTTTTTTTGCTTGTGGTAGTGGTTTCACAATTCTTACTCCATTCTTAGAAATAAATACACAACCAGGCCATGCATAAACTAATAATGTCTATGTCATTGGCCAAGGATTATAGTCACTCAATTCTGTGAACTTAAGAGTTCAAAGATTTGGTAGGGAATGCAACATGACAGGTGCAATGGTGATCCAGCATCCGGGCCTTTCAGGTGTGAGAGATGGCTGAATGTTCCTTTTCTTTCCTTCCTAAGATACTCTCTGGGCTCCTCAAAGACTCATCTTCTGAGAATCTACATCTGCATTTTCCTAGTGAGCAGCCCTTCTCTAAGGGCCACTCAGGAGAACTTAAAATCCTTGCCTCTGGATTCTATATAGAAAATCTTCCTGCTGTGATTGTTCCAGTGTAGATCAGCCCATTACCGCAGGAAAAGCCCCTTCCCAGATTCTCTCCACCAAAGGATCCCACATCTGGCCCACAAGAACATTCACCTTTGGGGGGACCTCACCTGATGTGCATGACACAATGGTACATTTCAAAACTATTAAGAAATGAGTATAATTGTGATGGATATGTTACTTAGTTCAATGTAAGCATTTCTTTTTTTTATTAATTAATTAATTAATTTATTTATTTTTATTAAATCATAGCTGTGTACATTAATGTGATCATGGGGCAGCATACACTGGTTTTATAGACCGTTTGACACATTTTCATCACACTGGTTAACATAGCCTTCCTGGCATTTTCTTAGTTATTATGTTAAAACATATACATTCTACATTTACTAAGTTTCACACATACCCATTGTATATCAAAGCAGTACACTGAACCCCATAAATGTATCAATGTACAAAGTTATGATTTAATAAAAAAATAATAACAATAAAATAAAAAATAAATAAAATGCAAGTTCTAACTTGAAGAATAAAATCTCATAAAAAAACAGAAAGAAAGAAAAAGAGCATTCACCTTTATCCTCACTCACCAGAAATGCATCTTCTAATGTAACCATCAATCCTCACTCTGCCTCAGGGCATCAGGCCAGCCTCCTGTCATTATATATTTCCAAGCATAAGTTAGATACCAATTCCTCTATCTCCTAAATCACAGAAGAGCTGGAAAAACTATCTGAGTGGTTCTTTATATAAAACCCCCAACCCTAGCTCATCTATAACCCTCTCTCACTTTCAAATTCTTCCTTATTCAGGTTCAAGCCTCAATCTCCATAGAAGGCAAGTCAAAACTCACCTTCCAAGATCTCACTTGTTCTTCATAGATGCCCTGATACCACATGTTCTCAGCCTGTGGGGCTCCTGTCAAGATTCTCAGACAGACTTCTGTTCACATCTTTTGCCCCCTTTTCAATTGGGTTGTTTTTTCCTTGCTGAGTTCTTCGAGTTCCTTGTAGATTCTAGATATTAGCCCTTTATCAAACATATAATTTGTAAATATTTTCTCCCATTCTGTTGGTTGTCTATTTACTCTGTTGATCATGTCCTTTGCTAGGCCTAAGCTTTTTAATGTAATCAAGCCCTATTTATTTACTTACTTACTTATTTTTACTGTTGCTGTAATTGCATTTGGGGTCTTAGTCGTAAATTCTTTGCCTAGGCTAACATCTAGAAGAGTTTTTCCTACATTTTCTTCTAGAATTTTTATGGGTTTTGCTCTATATTTAGGTCTTCATCCATCTTAAGAATTAAGATAAACAAATGGCCAATGATTATCTGAAGAAATACTCAACATCACTAATCATCGGGGAAACGCAAACTAAAACCACATCTCTGCTTGCAGCCATGTGTAGGCACACAGAAAAGACAGCCACAGGAATCAGGCCTGTTAGAATGTCCATTATTTTCTTTTAAATAATAGGTGCTGGCATGAATGCAGAGAGAAAGGAAAGCTTGTACACTGTTGGTGGGGCTGAAACTTAAGACAACCTCTATGGAAAACAGCGTGGAGATTCCTCAGAGAAATAAATGTAGACTTACTGTTCAGTCTAGCAATCCTGCTTCAGGGTACCTACCCAAAGGAAAAGAAATCACTCCATCCAAAAGGCATGAGCACTCAAATGTTGATTGCAGCACAATTCACAATTGTAAAGTTGTGAAATCAACCTAAGTCCCCATCAAATTCATGAGTGGATTAAAAAATATGATAGATACAGATGATCCAGATACAGGTATCTCCATACATATCATGGAATACTACTTAGCCATAAAAAGAATGAAATAATGTCTTTTGCCCCAAATTGGATGCAACACTGGGGACTATTACCCTAAGTATCTCAGAAACAGACAATTAAACATCACATGTACTCTCTAATAATTGGGAGCTAACTGATGAGCACACACAGGCACAAAGTGACGTAAAGCACATTGGAAATCAAGAAGTGGGGAGAAGGAAGGGAGGGAAGGATAAAGAAAAACCTACTATCAGGTACAGTGAACACTATTCAGGTAAGGGCACACTGGAAGTCTCAACATACGCATTATAAAAGGTATCCATGTGACAAAAATTTGCACCACCTTAATATTTTGGGATTAAAAACAGAAAAACATTTCAAGACAAAAAATATTGAATTTAACATGCTGTTATCTAAATATGGACCTCAAGTTCATCTTTCGTGGCAATCTGGTGCAAACTACATTAAGGACTTGCCCCTTCAAGGTCCTTTTACACTTTCCATTGCCAGGGTGCTACTGGCTCAGGACAATTTTTTATGTTAATTTCTTAGCAGATGGCATGAATTCAAACCCCAAGTCAACATGAAGCACAAGCTTGTCATTACAAGTTCTCAGGAACATTTTCCATCCACGGCAGAGAGGCTTCCCTGTTTCCTCTCTGTACCTGTGGATTTTCTTTCCCTGATTCATCCTTTTCCTGACAGTACAGCCCTTTGAAGGTTTTGCTTTTATTCAGAGATCTAACACATCTTCCTTCCTAGATTAGGGAAAAGACTTGTTAAGGATACCAGAACAAAAATCCCTAGATTATAGAAAGCAGGTACCCCCAGCCCCTCCACCCTACCCCTCAAGGTGCATGTTGAATTGGATTTTAATTTCCTTCTCATTTTGGGCCCCTCTGAACTTCCCTTATTTTCTTATAATCTTGGTTCTGCATGTAAAACAATGTTTGTCATCATTTCTTAAGAGCTGTCAGGAAGCTAACTCATTCCAGCCAATGATTCCCATGCCCTATAACTGGTCAGCCTTTTAATGTCCAGTGGCTCCTCTCTGCAAGACGTAATTCTCCCCTACCTGATGCTATATCTGTAGAAAACCCAGAAGGCCCCATTTCCTAGTACTAATCTATAAGCACCAATCTTCCCATTCCTAGTCAAGGCCTTAAGGTCCTGGTTAGAAATGAAAATATGAAGGGATCCCTCTTCCCCTCACCAAAAGGGAGGAGGACAGAATCAACCAGAGCATCAGTGGACACTTGCCTGAATTCAATGCAGTCTGCCACTCACTTTCATACCCTCCCAATCCAGGTCCTACCCTTCCTTCAAGGCCAAATTCAGGTCTCAAAATATCTGTGGAATCTTTCCCCAATATGGGAGCCCACACTGCAGTTACCTTTACCATAATTCTATGGCATTCTTTATGCTAATGATAAGTCTTACCTCACACTGTCTTTTATTTTGTATATTAAATAAACAATTTAGTAACTTGCTTCAGCTTTTAAATTCATTGCATTTTCAATCATATCTTCATAAACTAAATGTTTATTCCTTCCCCCCAAATACATGTATTTAGTGAGGCCTTTGGAAGGTCATTAGGTAATGAGAATGGAGCCCTCGTGAATGAAATTAGTATCCTTGTAAAGGAGACACCAGAATGAGGCTCCAGCATGCACAGGCACAATCTCTGTTTCTCTCTCTCTCTCATCTCTGCTTTCAGCCATGTGAAGATACAAACCGAAGGCAGTGGCAGGAATCAGGCCTCCCAGAACCCAGCCAGGAGCACACTGATACCTTGATCTTAGACTTCCCAGGCTATAGTAGTTTAAGAAATAAATGTTTATTTAAGCTTCTCAGTCTATGAAAATTTGTCACAGCAGCCCAAACTAAGATAAACATAATTGATTTTTAAAGCATATGACAGCTTATACATCTAACCAAATGTAGTTGCTTTGAGAAAGAAAAAAAGTATATATTTATGCTTGTGCTATACTCATATATACATTTATATATGTATTTTAACAGTGTTATTGTTGAAAACATTTTTTAAGTCAGATGCATTTTCTTCATGATCTCATCTCAAATGTCTTAAATCTTTAGTAAAACTCCTAAGTTCTTAAAAAGCAGGAACTATATTGGATAGTTAGAGTTCCATTCTTGCTAGAGATCCACTCTTAAACTAGGCACACCGGAAGGAGAGTTAAGGAGTGACACGCCCAGATGAAACATGTTGAAGAGACTGGGAAACTGAGGTAGGTCATAAGGCCCAGGACCTGATGGAGAAGTGGCAGGGGGCAATCTCTCATAAATGGAGCAGGTCTTGGCCCCTGGCATCAGCAGCTGTCAACCAGGCTTTGCTTAGCTCATTACAGATCCCTTGAAAGACAAGGACTCTCAAGGAAAATATGGGAAAGTCCATCTCATTTTTGGTCTCAGATTTGCCACTAGAAAAGACAGCTAGAAGCTCGGTGACACTGTGAGAAGACCTGGAAGTGGGTCTTCTGCTCAGCACAGAACATAAACCTGAAGACTGGCATTTGTGAGAGTGGTAGTCCCTATGTCCCTATCACCTGTACAATGCTGGTGCACCATACTTACTCAGTGAGCTCAATGAATAAATGTGAGCAAGTTGGAGCCTTCTGAAAACATACTACCTTGTCTCTGGCTTACTGGCTGGGCTTGAGCACTGACTTCATCTGATGCTAGGGTGAACTGACTGCATGCTGACTTCAGTGGAAAATTCCATCTCTTTAAGAGGTTTTGAACTGAAAAACCAGCTGCATGGTATAAATGTAGAATTAATGAATGGGATAGAATATAAACAGAGGGAGACCTGTTCTTCAATGGTGGTTCTCTAATTTCTACTTATAATTGGTGTTTAATAAACCAAAAATTTGAATGTTTAAATATATAGATATTTAAATACACTTTGAAGTGTTAAATAGATGCAGTTACTGGAAGTATTTTGTCTCAGTCTGGGCAAAGGCAGCTAGCACTCAAAGACAAGAGGCCATGTAGTCCCTTAGTACTCCAGGTAAAACCCCAGAGAAGAACATGTCTTTACATCATTGGATGAGACTTGAGCCACAGGACCTTAATTTCAGTCTTAATTCATTTGTCTTTACTCATCACTGACTCTTTGGTAAATTTGAGAAGTCTTCACATATTTCTAAAAAATTATGAGTACTATTCTGATTCAGATCACTTATGATTCTAGTATATTTTTTAAGTTTCAATTATTTTGCTGTTACATATTTGATGCTATACAACAGAAGAAAACTTGTTTTTTGAAAGCATCAAATTTTAGTAGAATGTATAAAATTTGGTGTTTCTAATATTTCTCAATAGTACTCCTGGTAAAAAATACATAATATTCCCAAAATATATCAGTTTAATTATAGATAAATTATAAACCGACTTTATGTAGTACATGATGGTGGACAACCCACAACTCAGTCAGAACTAACATTTGCATAGAATATAATCCCAATGGAAAGCCACGGTTAAATAATAAGCATATTTTCCCCTGAAGTTTTTGATGAAGCCTAAGGCAAAAAGAATATAACTTATAGTTATGCAGCTAGAACCAAGATCTTTTAGACATACTTTCTAGAGTAACTCCTTGGTAAATCTTAGCCCAAATTCTGAATTTCTTTTATAAACCCTACTCTAAAAACAGGCATTATGGAGTGCTCCTGGCTCTAGTTTTTGGTGTTGTAGATAGCCGGGCCTCTCAAGGGAGTAGAAGCAGAGAAATGTTGACTTCCTCTGTTGACTCAGAGGAAGAAATCGTATTAGGTTCTGGGGACCCGAAACTGAGTAAGAGCAAAGAGCCTAATCCCTCTCCCTGGGAGCTCTCAAGCCTCAAGGAAGGACCGTCTCACTATAACAGGTTTCTCCGTCCTCTGAGAGCTGTCAGGGCCATCCCAGCAGGCCTCATTTGCCTTTTCCCCCAAACTCTCAGGTCCACCCTGCTCCCCATTTGCCTAATTATACCCTATCCCCTCCCTTCTCAATCCTTCAAATGGGCCCTTGGACCTCCCAATCTACAATTTACAAACCCTTCTGTGTCTTCTACTGTTCTTGAGCTAAGTTAAAACCTGGCTCTCTCCTGTGGACACACGCTGGCCCTCTGCTTCCCCCTGGGAGCAGCCTTACACACTCCCGGGAGGGGCCTCCTGGCTCCTAGCAGCACTTCAAACCATCCTTCTCTTATTCTTCATCCTGAGAGGTTCTTGTCACCTTCACCCTCTACTCACCACTGACAGTTTCTCAACCTGCAATCACAGTCCTCATTTTATGAAGAATTGGACTCTGGCCACAGAAACCTTTGGCACTCCAGCTCATTTATCACACCCTGTGACTTCAACAACTGCAAAGGATACAGAACCACAAGGCAGGAAGCTTGATGTGACCATAAATCACACAAATGCAAATTAAAATAAAACCCCATCCGTTTCAGTGCTCATCAGATTGCCAAACTTGTGAAAACTACAAACCTGACAATATCAAGTTTATTGAAACTGTGGAAACACAATAATCCTCAGACAGTGATGAAACTGTGCCTCACAGCTGCCACAGCAGAAAGCAATTTTGCAATAACAGCCAGGTCAAAGATAAACCCCACGTGCCACCAAACGAACAGTTGATTTGATACATAACAACCTAAATGTGCATCAAAAGATGAATGGAGAATTAATTGTAGCTTATTCATACACTATAATAGTACATATAATTAAAATACATACATAAAAGAAAACAAAAATATGAATTTGGATAATGGTTCACTGTAGAGTAAGAAAGTAGGCCGTGAAATGGAGATAAAGGCAGAAATGAGTTTTCATTGGTATCTGTTACGTCAAAAGGAGACAGAAACCTGAAACAAATAGGGGAAAAGAGTTGAACATGAGTAACAGGCAAATTTTCTTAAAAAAGGAAAAAAATGGTCAGCCAGTTCTTGGCAACAAGATTGGAAATCCTGGATAACTTAAGAATTTCAAATATCTCCTTACAATATACAGGAAAGATGTTTGGCAGTTATTCAGTTAATTTCATTGGCATTAGACATCTAAGATTAAAATATACATGAAATTAATTTATATGAAGAATAAATTATTCTTGAATATTTAATATTGACCACAATTACCAAATAATAGTCAAATCCCCACTATACTTTGTACTATATGGAAACAACCTTATGTAAGTAGAAATCTCTAAAACTTTCAGCAAAAAAAAAAAGTAATTTGTTTCTACACCTGGCCTTACTTAAGAAAAGTAATGCTTTATTTATTCAACATCATTGTGAAATGAAGTGTTTCAAATAATTTTACGCCTTTAAATGCCAAGATTTCTTTTTTTTCTTATAATTACAGCCACTTGGATTGGAACCATTTTCAGAAAGTTGTTACCCATTTGGATGTTTTTCTCTTTCTTAAGGCAATAGACAGAATATGATTAAAGTTTTTGTGTTGACCTGGGGTCAAGAGCAGTTAGGCTCCCAATCACATTTTGCCTTATAATTCTGAAGGACCCTTGACAAACTTTCTCTCCAGGAAATATGGAGAGTAGGAGTTCCCTTCACACTTTGGGCTGCTAACCAACTGCTGGACTCTTTTTTTTTTATTATTAAATCATAGCTGTGTACATTAATGTGATCATGGGGCACCATACACTGGTTTTATAGACCATTTGACACATTTTCATCACACTGGTTAACATAGCCTTCCTGCCATTTTCTTAGTTATTGTGTTAAGACATTTACATTCTACATTTACTAAGTTTCACATATATCCTTGTAAGATGCACCGCAGGTGTAATCCCACCAATCACCCTACCTCCACCCACCTCTCATCTCCCTCCCTTCCCTTCCCCCATTCCCCCTATTCTTAGGTTATAACTGGGTTATAGCTTTCATATGGAAGCCATAAATTAGTTTCATAGTAGGGCTGAGTACACTGGATACTTTTTCTTCCATTCTTGAGATACTTTACTAAGGATAACATGATCCAGCTCCATCCATGTAAACATAAAAGAGGTAAAGTGTCCATCTTTCTTTAAGGCTGCATAATATTCCATGGTATACATATACCACAATTTATTAATCCATTCGTGGATCGATGGGCACTTGGGCTTTTTCCATGACTTAGCAATTATGAATTGGGCTGCTGGACTCTTTGTAGTGTCTATGCCATTACTTCAGTGGATTTCACTGAGTTTGAGCAACGTCTATTCACAAATACATATATACCAACATTCCTTTATTTCTATGATTCTGATTGATTGAGTCCATACTTTATAAATAGTCTTTACCAAAATCAAGAAGAGTAATCTGTATGCTGGACTATGTGTTCCAGCAGTAACACACACAGCGGGGGTTTGAATTGTTGAACCTATTTTAAGCCCATGCCCTCCTGCACTCTCAGGCTGTCAATTTCCAGCAGCAGCTCTCCTGTTCTTCCTTTCTAACTTGGTGCTTCAGATCCATCCTGAGCTAGAATATTTTGTGATTTATTCTAAATTAAGAATAAATACACTGTGAGCGACAGGCTGCAGGCTCCTACTCCTAGGAGAGAAGTGTAGAAGCTTTAGGTGCATGAGCCTTTTTTTAACTCTGCATGTGTTATCTATTTCTTCCTTCTCTGCAGTGACACAGAAAAATCCAGTTGCATTTAGCTCCCCCGAGATAGTGAGCCATGGCTAATCTCAGAACCACTGTCTGCAAGTCGGAGGTGAATCAATTCCAGGGGCCCATTTGTAGCATTATAGAATCAGCCCTTCTGCTTCTTCTTCTGGACAGATGAGATGGCATTTGGCACCAGCACTTTCTTATTCTTGAATGTTTTCAAATCAAACTGTGAAGCTTGAGAAATAAGGTCTCCTGACAGACTGGTATCAAAAACACCCATTGTAATTACTACCTCTGCCAGATTTTATAAGTTGTCTACCACCCTTTACTTAATTCTACTTACCTCCAAACCAAGCAAAAGTTTGAAGGAGACATTCTAATCTCTTATCCAGTCATTGGCAAACTACAGCCTACAGGTCAAATGCTGGCAGTTTTTGCAAACATAGTTTTGTCAGAACTCATGTCAATGGTTTATATAGTATCTAGAATTGCTTTTATATGACAATGGTGGAGGAGAGTGGCTGAGACAGAGATTTATGACCCGCAGAGCCTGAAATAGTTACAGAAAAAGTTAGCTCCCCTGTCACTAGGCTAACTAGCCACTTCACCTATATAGGTTTATTTCCATAATAAGGCAAATTCCAACAATATCTTTCTTTTTCTAAATGGATACATAAAAGGTACACAAAATAATCAGACAGACTGCTGGGCAAATGCTAAATAATGACCTACTTAATGTTATTGATCAGTTTTTAACACATTTCCACTTGACAAGGGAAGTTACAGAGAACAGCAGAGTTTACCCAAGCACTACACAAGAGTGCCAATCATAGAATCTTCTGCCTGTAGCAAAAGTACATAGGATAATGCACATTATCATTTTTCCTGAAATATAAAATTATATAAGAGGCAGAAAACTCTTTAAATGAGAATTGTGCTATATAACACCTAGCATAATTGATGTATTGAATCCACAGTTTGGAAAAATTACAAACACTAAGAAATGAAAGGTGATTTACAGAGTGCTAGGCTATGAAAGCAACCTAAAGTTTATACTTTTTAAGAAAATAAAACAAACACATTATTTGTAACTACTTCCATTTTAACTGGATTATATCACTACAATATTAAGAAAAGGAAATACAATTCCTTTCTACGTTTGGAACCAGAACTAACCCCTGTAATATAACTGTTATATTTTATGATGCATATCAAAGCTTGCCTGTTGGATATTGGTATAATTTTTGAGGGGACATAATTTGACCCATGTGAACCCAAATAGACGAAGTAACTGTTTTAACTGTTTATATGAGTTCTAACACATGTGTATATGTAACACACATGTTTAACAAGCCCATTGGGTGAGATTTCATTAAAATTCAACTTTGTTTTTGAATTCAATTTTTGTCTTTCAATGCCCTTTGAAACTTCTCAGGAAATAAAGCTTTTCCACTGCACTAGATGAAAACCCAGCAGGTCTCATGAGTTTTCTATTCATTTTAAGGTAATAGACATTGCCACAGTCACTTAAGAACAGAATTCAGTGTTATTTCAAAAATTAAAAGTCCAGCCCAACTCATTAATTTCACTTCAATATCCACTCAATTAATAATGCCTTATACTTAGGTAGTCCTTACAAAGGGCAGGTACTATTTCTTTCTTTTTCTTTTCTTTCTTTTTTTTTTTTTTTTTTTGAGACAGAGTCTCAAGCTGTTGCCCTGGGTAGAGTGCTGTGGCATCACAGCTCTCAGCAACCTCAAACTCTTGGTCTTTTTTTTCAGGTGGTCCAGGCTGGATTTGAACCCGCCAGCCTCAGTATATGTGGCTGGCACCCCACCCACTGAGCTACGGGTGCTGCCCACTATTTTGTGTATCTTACCTGAAAAACAAAATGAAAAGCTCCAGTAGCTGAGTGTAGCAGTGTAACCTTTGGATGCTGAGGCAGAAGGCCTGCTTGAACCCAGAGGTTGAGACCAGCTTGGGCAACATGGCAAGACCTTATGGTAAAACAATAATAAGTTTTTTAAAGCCATGATAATCAAGACAGCATGATATTGGTGAAAGAATCTGAACATGAATTAGAATAGGTCAGAACAGAATAGAGAGCCCAGAAATAGACCCACGCAAATATGGTCAACTGATTTTTGAAATAGAACTTTATAGCACAAAGAGTAAACCTTGAGGTATGCAAATGTTCAACAAAGGATGCTGGAACAATTAGGCATCATAACAAAAAGAGAATCACCCTAGATGCAGAACTTATGCCCTTTACAAAAATTAACTCAAAAGGGATCACAGACTGAAATGTAAATGCAAAATCTTATAACTTATCAAAGAAAACACAGGAGATGATCTTGGTGACCTTGGGTTTGACAGTGAGTTTTTAGATTCATCAAAAGTAAAATCCATGGAAGAAGAAATAGATGACAAGTTGGATTTTAATAAAATTTAAAATTTCTTCTCTACAAGAGACACTGATAGAGAATGAAAAGACAGCCACAGACTGAGTGAAAATCTTTACAAAATATATGTCTAACAAAGAACTTGTTGCTGTGCACGATGGCTCACACCTGCAATTCCACTGCCTCGGGAAGCTGAGGCAGGAGGATCACTGGAGGCCAGTAGTTTAAAGCCAACCTGGGCAACAGAGCAACGCCTAGTCCCGAAGGAGGAGGAGGAGAAGGCAGAGAAGGAGAAGGAGAAATAGCTAGGTCTGGTGACATTTTCCTATAGTCCCAGCTACTCAGAAGGCTAAGGTAGAATTGCTTATTGCTTGAGCCCAGGTGTTCCAGGCTGCAATATGCTATGATTGTGCCACTGCACCCCAGCCTGGATGACAGAATGATATCCCACCTCAAAGAAAGAAAACAAAGTTGTATTCCAAAATACATAAAGAGTTCTTAAAATTCTAATTTATAAATAGATTGTTTATAATACATATGGGTGGCAAATAGGCATATAAAAAGATACTCTGGATCATTTGTCATCAGGGAATTACAAATCCCACTACACACTTGTCACAATGGCTAAAATCTAAGAAGTTCACAATACCAATTGCTGGTGAGAACATGAAACAGTAAGAACTCTCATTTATTACTGGTGGAAATGCAAGACAGTATAACCACAATGGAGGACAGCTTGGTCGTTTCCTACAAAGCCAAATATACTGTGATATGCTCCTAAGTATTTCCCTGAGTTGAAAACATGTTCACACAAAACTTAAACACAAATGTTTACAGCAGCTCTACTTATAATTGTCAAAAACTGAAAGAACCAAGATGTCCTTCAATAGGAGAATGGATAAATAAACTTGCAAACAATGTAATACTATCCAACAATAAAAGGAATTGAGCTATGAAGACAAATTTAAAAAAAAAAAAAAAAAATGAGTGAATCTTAAATGTACATTGCCAAGTGAGAGAACCTAGTATGAAAAAGCTACCTACTGGTACTATGATTCCAATTATATGACATAAGGCATAAATAATAAAGCAATGATAATAATATTAGTAGTTGGAAAGGGCTTGGGAAAGGTCTAGAAGGCTAAATCAGTGAAGCACAGGAGAATGTTTGAGGGCAGTGACACTATTCTATTGAATACTGTAATTATAAATATACCTTCTATAGTTCATCAAAATCCATAGAACTTTATAGCACGAAGAGTAAACCTTAATGTATGTAAATGCTAACAAACAAAGAAAAGGAACTCAAGAGAATCCCAAGATTAAGTGCAAAGCAGTGAGAATCAATTTTTGTCAATGGTGAGAGGGATGGATCCAGTTTTAGTCTTCAATGTGTGGCTACCAGTTCTCCCAGGACAATGTATTGAATAGAGATTCTTTTCCCCAGTGCATCCTTTTGTTAGGCTTATCAAAGACCAAATGTGGCTGGGTTCATCTCCAGATTTGCTATTCTATTACATAGATCTACGTCTCTGTTTTTGTGCCAGTATCATGCTGTTTTGATCGCTGTAGACTTGTAGTATTACCTGAACTCTGGTAACATGATGCCTCCAGATTTTTTTTTTATTTCTAAAAATTATATTGGCTATTCAGGGTTTTCTCTGGTTCCGTGTGAAATGAAGTACTTTGCTTTCAAATTCTTCAAAGTATGAGATTGGTGTTATGGGAGGGATTGCATTAAATCTGTAGATTGCTTTGAGTAATATGGACATTTTAACGATGTTGATTCTTCTCAGCTATGTGCCTGGTATGTTCTTCCATTTGTTAACGTCTTCTGCTATTTCTTTTCTCAGGGTCTCATGATTCTCTTTATAGAGATCTTTCACGTCCTTCATTAGATATATTCCCAGGTATTTTACCTTCTTTGGAGCTACTATGAAAGGTACATAGTCTTTGATTTTATTATCAGCCCAATTTTTTTGGCACATATGAAGGCTACTAATTTGAGAGCATTGGTTTTGTATCCCAAGATGCTGCTATATTCCTTGATCACTTTTAGGAGCTTTGTAGTGGAGTCCCTGTGGTTTTCCAGGTATAAGATCATGTCATCTGCGAAGAGATCTCTGTCCCCATTTTAATATCCTTGATCTCTTTCTCTTGTCTAATTGCAATAGCCAGGACTTCCAGACTATGGTGAACAGCAGAGGCAACAGTGGGCATCCTTGTCTAGATCCATTTCTGAGTGGGAATGCTTTCAGTTTTACTCCATTCATTATGATAGTGGCTGTAGGTTTGTTGGAGATGGCCTCTATCAGTTTAATAAATGTCCCACCTAAGCCCATTTTCCTAAGTGTTCTTATCAAGAAAGGATGCTAGACATTATCAAAAGCCTTTTCTGCATCAATTTAGAGAATCAAATGCTCTTTGTTTTTTATTTTATTTGTGTGATGGATTATATTTATGGATTTGTGTATGTTGGACTGACCTTGTATCCCTGGGATAAAACCCACTTGATCATTGTGTATAACTTTTTAATGTGTCATTGTATTCTGCTTACTAAGATCTTACTGAATATTTTTGCATTGATTCTCACTGGTTAAAGATTTAACTTCAAGACATTAAACAATACAAACTAGAAGAGAGTGTGGGGAGAACACTTGAAAATATTGGCCTTGGAAAAAATTTTATGAGGAAGAAACCCCCTGGCAATTGCTGCAATACCAAATATAAATAACTGGAATTTGATCAAGCTAAAAAGCTTCTGCACAGCTAAGGGTATCACAAACAAAGCAGACAGCCTTCAAAATGGGAGAAGATTTCCTCATGTTATAAATGTGACAAAGACCTGATAACTAGAATCTACAGAGACCTCGAATTAATCAACAAGAAAAGAGCAAACAAACCTATTTCTAAGTGGGCAAGAGACTTGAAGAAACTTCTCTGAAGATGACAGACAAATGGCCAGAAAACACATGAAAAATACTCATTGTCTTTAATCATCTGAGAAATGAAAATCAAAACCACTTTGAGATATCACCTAACTCCATAGATTAACCCACAGCACAAACCCCCCAAACTGCAGATGCTGGTGTGGATGTGGAGAGAAGGGGACTCCACACTGCTGGTGGGACTGCAAAGTAATACAACCTTCAGGGAAAGAAGTACGGAGAATTCCCAAAGAACTAAAAGTTGACCTTCCATTTGATCCCACAATCCCATTACTAGGTATCTCCCCAGAAGAATAAAAATCATTTTACTACAAAGACATTTGCACTAGAATGTTTATTACAGCTCAAATCATAATTGCCAAGTCATGGAAGCAACCCAAACACCAACTAATGAATGGATTAACAAATGGTGGTATATGTATACCAGGGAATACTATTTGGCCATAAAAAAGCTGGATATTTCAGAACTTTTATGTTTACCTGGATGGAGTTCAAACACATCCTTCTTAATAGAGTATCTCAAGAATTGGAAAAAAGTATCCAATGTACTCAATACTAATATTAAACCAATATATAAACACACACTCATACTAATGATAAAACACAAATATAGTCTAGCAAGGGAGAGGAGTGAGGAGGAAGAGGGGAGGAGGAGGGGGAGAGAAAGTGGAGGGAGGAGAGAGGCCATTGGTGAAATCTCACCTAATGTGCACAATGTGTTCAGCAAACCCCTTGGGTGAAGGGCTCTTCTACAACTTGAACTTCACCTTGAAAGTAGGAACAATGTAACCTAAAAATTTCTACCTTCATATGAATTTGAAATGTAAAAGATAATAAATGCAAATCAATCTAATAATAGATATGAAACAACCTTATTAAAGAAGGTAAAGAAGAACAGTGCTGGCCACTTTGGAAATGAGTGGATTCTGTAAGATTAAAGGCAAAAGGATCAATATATTAGCACTGTGCTCTAGTCAGTAACGTTGTTTCCCATGGGTACAGGGTAACAGTACACTGTATTTTTATTCTGGCCATAATCAATTATGTAAGTGGAAGGCAAGAATCACTGTTGGCGTGAAAGTTTACAGATTAGCAAGGGGAAGAGGCTAGAGCAGGGCTTTGCAACTTTTTATATCTCACGGCACCCTTGAACCTATTGAACTTCAGCACACTTAAATTATGTTGATCCCCCCCCCCAAAAAAAAAAGAGTGAAAAAAAAAAAAAGAATATACTTACTGGGCTTTGAATTTCTTTTTGAAAATAATTTAATTCATGATCTTTAAAAATTTCCACCGTATACCTAAGATCCTCTCATGGCACACCAGTTGAAAATCACCAGGCTAGAGTCATCTCTAGATGTGGTAATTAGAATTGGAGACCTCAGTATAACCTCATGTTTAGTGTAATATGCCTACAAATGGCTACATATCAGTGCACACACACACACAAGGACACCACACACAAGATATTTGCTTGCTCTGTCAGCTGAAAGAGCCTAGAAGCAAAGATATCCCCGTAGCAACAAGCATACCTACCACTAAAACCTGGGGTTCTAATACTGCCCTTCAATACAAGGATACCTGGAGAAACAGCCGATTCTAGTACTCAGGCAGAAAATTATATAAGATGAGCCTGCTCTCTCTCTTTCTCTCTAATGGGTATAGATTAAAAAAAAAAAAAAAAAAAAAAAAAAAAAAGGTGTCCATTGAAAATGGCCCCGTGGCCAAAGCGGCAAAAATTTTCGTAAAAAAATAAATGTTTATTG
>CAUYPK010138537.1:0-10353 GCA_963574355.1 Loris lydekkerianus
GCCCAAATCTGACCTCAGCCAGAGAGTACCATTCCCAGTAGGAAAACAGTCACTTCACCATGCTAAGATCCCCCCAAATCTGACCTCAGTCAGAGAGTACCATCCCCAGTAGGAAAACAGTCACTTCACCATCCTAAGATCTGCCCAAATCTGACCTCAGCCAGAGAGTACCATCCTCAGTAGGAAAACAGTCACTTCACCGTGCTAAGATCTGCCCAAATCTGACCTCACCCAGAGACTACCATCCTGAGAAGGAAAACAGTCACTTCTCCATGCTAAGATCCCCCCAAATCTGACCTCAGCCAGAGAGTACCATCCTCAGTAGCAAAACAGTCACTTCACCATGCTAAGATCTGCCCAAATCTGATCTCAGCCAGAGAGTACCACCCTGAGTAGGAAAACTTCGCCATGTTCTCAGACACCTTTAATCAAGGCCATTGTTCAGCCTTGGTTCTGACATGTTTCCAAGTATCGGACTATAAAATTTCTCTTTGAATTATGAGATTTCTCTCTGTCTGTAAAGACCAGTTACATCGTTAGCAGTTTGAAGAACTAACGTTGGAACACTGTATCTGAAGACCTTAAGAGCTAAGGAAATTTATCCCATTCTCAGGCTGCCTCACACAGTAAAATACCACTCAGAAAATTCAGGTTAGTGAAAAATACCTTTTCTAAGACCTCTAAAAAGAGGCAAAAGTTGAGAAATGTCTTTTTGATTTCTAAAATTCATAAAGTAATCCAGCTTCAGACACATATCATAGGTTACACTACGCCAGATGTACCCAGAGGTGGGTGACATCTAAATAAATAGTAAAATGTCAAGGTTCCCAGTAGAACACTACATGCAATTACTAACAAACCACAACAGTCTTTTTGGATACACACCCTCTTTCTCACTGTCACGCACAGATCTCAAGATAGGCTTATGCTAACTTCCACAGAAAAGACTGATCTGCAGGACTCCTGTAGGGTCAGTCCTGCAAAGCCCACTCCCCTCCTGGATAGTCACCCAGAGACGCAATGTACAAAACAACATGGCTGGGGGCCGGCTCAGGCCTTGCCCCTCACTGCCTGCCGCAGGGCTTGAGCCTTATAGACCTCTGCTTCCTCCTTTCGAGCAGGTGGAGACCACATGATTCCCACCATTCTCCCAGGACGCTACCATCTACTATACCCACAAGAATGGGCATCTGGAAAAACAGCCTGGATGTAAACCGAGTCCAAAAGTAACCTGCACATTTAGAGAAAACATTTTAAAAGCAAAAGATTGCCTGGCCAAACCTAAGTTTATCTGAAAGTTTAATTAAACAAGAATTACTATAAATGAAGGTTTTGTTATACTTATCCGCTAACGCCTAAAAGACTTTGAAAGTAGCCCTAACCCTTCATAAACTCAGGAATATCCATGCTCCAAAAGACACCGCACAAGCAGCCCAGACAGCTTGTAAACGCTCCGTGCAACGCTGAGATACAAGCCACTCTACTTTTCAGAAAGTAGAAAAGTACCCAAATGCAAACAAACATACACATGACAGAGAGATGAAAAACGATGAATCTGAAGATGGCTGGCAAGATGAAGACAAGGGCAACATGGGCAGATCAGCTCAAACCCCGAGAACGCTGCCGTCTCTACATGCCTGGTGGGAAGCACTAACGTTAGTGCCTCTAAAAAGAGAAACCATTTAAAGAGAAAAACTCTAAAAAGAAAAAATATTTCATGCATTTTCCTGACTTCTTCAACCAAATTATCTTCCAATATCCCAAGATCCACATCGTAAAAAGAGATCTCATAAGCCACTATCTATTGATAGATCCACCCAATGTTTCATGATCTGAAAAGTCTGTCATCGCCTGCCTGGACTCTCAATTCATTCCTCCACCAAATATTTATTGTGAACCTACCATGTGTCAGACACTCCTGCTAGGCTGAGAATTCAACAGTGAACATATGAGTAAAAAATCCAACTTACACTCTCATAGCGCTTATGTTTCAGCAGAATTCTTCCTGGATACAAAGTAGGAACTGGTTGAAATCTTACTGCATAATGCCTTAATAAATGATTGAACAATAAACTGCTATTAAGCGATAAAAGGAAAAAAAAAAAAACACCTGGCAGGAAACTCAAATCTCTTTGGGTTTCTACTAAGTACCAAGATTGTCATAATTTTAAATTGGCATAAAAGAAAACCAGTTTCCAGCTGGGTGCCCTAGCTCAGGCCTGTAAATCCGAGCATTCTGGGAGGTCAAGGCAGAGAATAGCTTGAACTCAGGAGTTCAGAGGTTGCGGTGAGCTATTACAGTGCCACTGCACTCCAGCCAGGGTGACACAGTAAGACTCTCACGAAAAAAAAAAAAAAAGGGAAAGAAAACCAGTTTCCTAATCACATTAAAAGACAAACCCATTTCAGAGAGCCGACAGACACTTTGTAAGGTAAGGCAGAAGCTTCCAGCAAGGTTTTACCTTCCTCTCCACCTTGTCGTGCTCTTTGCTCTTCTCCCTGTCAAGGTCCCGGGAGTGTTCTCCATTTCTCACTCTCCGTCTGTCCCTGTCCCTCCCTTTGTCTCGGTCCTTGTCCCGCAATCTCTCTTTCTCTCTCCCTCCCTCACTCTTCTTCTCTCTCTCCTTCTCACGTTCCGACTCTTTGCCTCTGTCTCTGTCTCGCTCCTGCCTGGCCCGAGACTTGGTTTTCTCTCTCTCCCCTTCCCTGTGTCTGTCTCTGTCGTTCTCCTTGGCCTTCTCCTTGTCTTTTTCCTTCTCTCTGGGTTTGCTTTCTTCTTTCAATTCTTCTTTCTGTTTTCGCTCTCTGCTTGTACTTCTCTCTTTTATTTCTGAGTTTTTTCTATCCTAAAAAAAAAAAAAAAAAAGTATCATTTATAAATGTTTTTACCTAAACCACAAAAAGACTATTTCCAATATGTGCAACTTGCAATTCACCTCTTTATCTTTATGAACTCTGGACTCCTCCTCTTTCACATTCTTATTGTCCAGTTCTTGAGACTGTGAAGTCACTGAGGGCTTTCCTTTCACAGCCCCCTTCTCTCCAGCTAAGACTCTCTTCACCGCATCGTCACTGGAGAGCTTGTTATCCAAATGTAAGGAATGAAACACAAGGTAAAAATGAGTAGTCAGCTCTCAAAGGAAGCTCATTAAACAGATCCTTTTTCTACCAATGAAATTCAAATAAAATATCAAGAGGAAATAGTTACCACTCAGAAAGCCAGCATCCCTTCATAACTATTGCTCTTTGCACTTCATTCATGAACAGTAGATCAGCCAAACTCAATGAACCCATTCTAATTCTACCCAAACTGCCAAGCACAGTTGTGCATCGTTCAGGAACAGAACTGACCCACACCTCCACAAATACCTTACACTTCTAATGGGAATCCCAGAATCCCAGCTGAAAGGCCTTTAAGAGTTGATCTAACCACCTCACACTCATTAGGATGGCAGCTGCTAAATAAACAGAAAATAATAAATGTTGGCAAGAATGTGCACAGCTGGTGGGAATATCAAGTGATGCATCTGTTACAGCAAACAGCATGGCAGGTCCTCAAAAAAATTAAGCATAGAATTACTATATGATTCAACATTTCCCCTTCTGGGTATATACCCAAAAGAGCTGAAAACAGGGTCATAAAGAGATACCTGTGCACCCATGTCCCATGTCACAACAGCTAAAATGTGGAAGCAACCCAAACGTCCATCAACAGGTGAATAGATAAACAAAATGTGGCATAATTAATATTATTCAACCCAGGCTTGGTGCCTGCAGCTCAGAGGCTAGGGCACCAGCCACATACACCAGAGCTGGTACGTTCAAATCTAGCCCAAGCCTGCCAAACAACAATGACAACTGTAACCAAAAAATAGCCAGGCATGTGGTGGTGCCTGTAGTCCCAGCTATTTGGCAGGCTGAGGCAAGAGAATCGCTTAAGCCCAAGAGTTTGAGGTTGCTGTGAGCTGTGACACCACAGCACTCTACCCAGAGCAACAGCTTGAGACTCTGTCTCAAAATAATAATAATAATATATTATTCAACTCTAAAAAGGGAGGGACTTCTGACACATGCTAGACTTGGATGAACCTCGAGGACATTATGCCAAGTGAAATAAGCCAGTCACAAGAGGAAAAATAGTCTAAGACCTCACTTACATGAGGTACTGAGAGTAGTCAGATTCATGGAGAAAGTAGAATGGTGGGTGCCAGGGTCTGGAGGAGGGGGAAGGGAATTAAAGTTTAATGGGGACAGAATTTCAGTTCTGCAAGATGAAAAGAGTCCTGGAAATGGATGGTGGTGATAGTTTCACAACATTATGAATATATTTACAACCACTAAACTGTACACCTTGGTTTTCAACCAACATCCTAAATGGTTAGGATGATAACTGTATGTTAGGTGGCTATTAACACAATTTTTAAAACCTGGGGGAAAAAGATATGATCTAATTCAAGCCCTTCTCCAATGACCCTGACAGCCACTCAGGGTCTGACACCTGCACTTAGACATCTTGCTCACACACATGCTCCCTCCACCACTGAGCATTGAGACTGCTGCACACCTGGCTCTATAGGCCCGGGACACACCAAGGATCAGCTCACACACGCTCCCTCCACCAGCGAGCACTGAGACTGCTGCACACCTGCACACAGCCCAGGACACACCAAGGATCGGGCACACAAATACAACAGTTAAATGTCAACAGGCTGCAGAGACCTCATGGGGACACCTAAGTCAGTGTGGAGGAAGGAAAGTTTAGGGGTCAAGGAAGAGCTCACAGACCCCCTGCTGCTGCCAGGAGAGGTTGAAGGAGGCAGCTCAGGCTGAGACACAAGCCAGATCAAGGCAAAAGGCACAGCGAGGGAGCCTGGGCAATGCCGATGTCAGGGGCACACAGTGGCTGGAATGGAGCACAGGCGTGGGGACGAGAAAACGGCCTGAAGGGAAAAAAACAACAGCAGGTGTCCAGGGGCTCCATGAGTCGCAAGGGGCTGGCCGTGTCCCAAGGCAACCAGGACACAGCAAAAGATGCAGGGGGAAGAAGGAAGTCAGATTTGCTTTCCAGAAAGATGAGCAATATGAAGGCTGTGAAAGAGGGAAGCAAGGAACCTGGGGACAGAAGCCAAGGACCAGCAAAATCAACTTCAGGTCTCTCAGCCTAAGTGCCAGGGTCTCTTGGGGCCTCCCAGGAGACAGCCTGATTCCACTGTGCACCCCCCACCCCACTGTTGTGCCATGCACCAAAACCCACCTGCTCCCATTTTGGTAACATGTCAGGTTAGCCCCCAGCCAACCATCCACTGGGTACAGGCAACTCCACTCCCCCGGTGGGGGCTACTTGGCCTGCACAAAGAAGGCAGGCCCTGGGGTGACCTCCTCCAACAAGCAGGAGAACACAGCCCAGGCTCAACCTAACCAGACAGGGCCGACACCCGAGTTTCCAGCTCATAGTGAGAACCTCAGGAAGGAACAAATCTACACCTGTAGAACTGATACAGGATTCCTCTGAAGACAGTATGGCTCTTCAAACAACAGCCAGGAGGTAGAGGAGGGTGGGAGAGGAGAAGGAGGAGAAGGGAAAGAGGGAGAAAGGGGGAGAAGGAAGGAAGGAGGAAAGGAGAGGAGGAGGATGGAAGGGAGGGAGGCAGACACCAAAGCTGGAAATGCAGGAAGAGAACAGACTCCCGTAAGCCCGAGGGAAGAAGAAAAGCAGCTCCTTGGCCCTGGCTGGGCCTCCTCTCCTCAAAGGAGGCCCCCAAGGAGAAGGAATGAGGGCTTGGAACCCTGGGCATGCAACCTCCAGCCACCAAGCCTGAAGCAAAGTGCCTGAAAAGTCCCCTATTCCACACTTAAAGCTTGGAGGGCTTCATGTGTTCTATGTACATGACATATCCTTGCTTGTTTTATTATTGTTTTTAAATTACTCTGTAACTCTGGGGCTCCAGGATAGATGGGATCAGATTCAAAACACAGCATTCACTAAATTTAAGATACTCGCCCTCCCTTCGTTGTTACTCATAAAGTTCAAAATGCCCATACCTTGTTGAGACAGCATTTTCCAATTATCTGGAGCAGCTCATTTGTTTTTTCAGGCTCGTGCCCGGCCACAATTCGGGCTGGTTTTGCTGATAATGACTCTCCTGAAACCATTACAACCACGTCTATGGCCTTCTGCAGGAAGCTAATTTTTGCATCTTTATCCTGAAACATTTCCATTTAAAATATAAATATTATCTCATCGGAGTCTTGTGTGTGAAAAAAGTTTTTTAACATACGAATATTAAAATACTTCTAAGAGTTAGTATTATCTTCAGTTTGTTCAACAAGCACAACATACAACCTGTTTATGTAAAAAACTAGTTAAATATGTATGACAAATTTTAAAATACTGACCTTTTATAACAAAACAAAAACAATTCATTAAAGCTTTTAATTTAGTGATAGGCTAGTATTAACCTTTGAAGTATTAATTCCATTTTTCAGTGAATAAAATTAACATGACATGCAGGTACTACAAATGAGAAAGTTATATACATCAATTCACCAATTAATAGACTTTGTATTCCAACCATACTCCAGCAAATAAATGATACACGCTACAGTACACAGCCTAGGAAAAGTCCCCACACATCAAGGCCAGGGAGGAGGAACCCCAGGCAAACCCACCTTCACATTATCAGACTTCATCTCCGTGTCTGTGTAGAGGCCCTTCATGAAACCAGTCATTCTAATCACCTTCAAAAGATAAAAGGAAGCCATCAGAAACCGCTTACAAGGTAACCTCCTCTTCAGCCTCAGCCACTGAACCCCACACTGTCAGAACCCACCTGCAGCCCAGACTCAGATCACCCACTTACTCAACAAGTACCTAAGGGGGGGTGGGAGGGGAGGGTGTCAGGCAGGTGAACATTACAAACACCCTGAGGGTGGTAAGGAAGCCTGGGGGTAAGCAGTCGGGAAGCCTTCCCAGAAGGAATCACAGACAGAGACCAGAAGGCTTACAGGAGAGTAGGGGAGGGTGCACTTAGGAAGCACATGCCAGACAGACCAATACAAGGTTCAGGGCTCCATGGATCCTGCTTAAGGGAAAGCAGGAGACTGAAGCCCGAGATACACGAGGGGCCTGGCCTGGAAGCCCTTCATGGCCACTTAGGAATGTGAACTTAGCCTAATGACCAAGAGGAGACCTGGGACAGTTCCAAGGCAGGGAAGGATCTGGCAGCACTTCCCTCAGGTGCAGTGGAGGGAACAGATTCCAGAAAGAAAAGGAACTTTTCAGCCTAGCTTTCTAAAACTGGACATTCTGGAGGGTCTTTCCACACACTGCCTGCTGTTATGCGCTTTTTAGAAGAGTGGGGTACTCTGTACGAGTCAGTTTTGTTTCCTCCCTCACACTCCCTAGATCTGCCCTCAGGTAACCCATACCTCTCCTAATTACCCCTAAAATCAGCTTTTAGGGCAGTGATTTTCTCTGTTCCTTTCCATCCTAAGCCCTGGGTTCTCTCAGACTAAAGTTTTCTCTAAATATGGTAGATTATGGTAAAGCCAATATAATGGGTAGCAACAAGCATTTTTTAAAAAATGAAACAGAGCAGCTGGTTCCCTTCCCCAACAGGCTGCACGGAATATAGTAAGGATAGGCAGGCCTGAACTTGACATGTGCCAGGTCACATGTTCATTTTGCAAGATATACTTCAAAGACAACAACAAAACAGTCCCACCTAAATGCAATCTCCTTCTCTGGAATAAAGCTACAATTACTTAATTTGCATCAAGTTAGCTATTAATTAAGCTAGAAGTTTTCATTCCACATCAAACTATTTAAGAGCCAGACTATTGTTTTTCTTCTGAAGACAGGTGGAACATTAAAAGCATCCTTTATTTAATATTGCCATAACTTTTTAAGGTCTTCTCAGGACACTGACAGTTGTAAGCAATGATTCTGAGTAACAAGAGACATTAATGTCACACAATCAATGCCTGGCTTAATGAAAGAACAGTCAGTTTAGCTTTAGTTAAAATATAAATGGGCTATTTGAATACAATATTCAGGGACAATAAAGAATTTTCTAGGGCTACAACTCACACCTGTAATCCTAGCACTTTGAAAGGCCAGGGTGGGAGCATCACTAGAGCCAGGAGTTCAAGACCAGCCTCGGAAATAGCAAGACCACATCTCCACAAAACATAGAAAAATTAGCTGGTAGTGACATATGCCTGTGCTTCCAGCTACTGGGGAGGCTGAGGAAGAGGATCACTTGAGCCCAGGAGGTTGAAGTTGCAGAAAGCGATGACAACACCACTGCATTTCAGCCCAGGTAACAGAGTAAGACCCTATTTCAAAAAAAAATTTTTTTTTTGAGACAGAGACTCATTATGTCACCCTTAGTAGAGCGTCACGGTGTCACAGCTCACAGCAACCTCAAACTCTTGGGCTTAAGCGATTCTCTTGCCTCCGTCTCCCAAGTAGCTGGGACTACAGGCACCGCCACAAGGCCTGGCTATTTTTTGCTGCAGCTGTCATTTTTGGTCAGCTAGCCCAGGTTTAAACTCGAACCCGCCAGCCTTGGTGCATGTGGCTGGCACCGTAACCACTGTGCTATGAGTGCTGAGCCAAAATTTTTTTTTTCACAGAAAGCTTTCCACCTATTATATAAAAATGCTTTCCATTATATGAGCCCTTCCAGTATTTTCATCAAGTAGGTGACAATTCAAAGTATTTATCTTTAGACAGGTAGAGAAATTAATTTGACATTAGATTAGAAAAAGTCTGTGGAAGAAAAGCATTCCCACTTCAATGTTCCTCCTCCTTTCCCTGACGCCACCCTCCAGCCAGCTACCAGGTAGTCACCAAGCTGACAACACGAGCTGAGTGTCACCTTAAGGTCTACAGAATGAGGCACATGCCCCACACCTCCCTCCTACAGCTCTGCACTTGTCAGGCAGACAGGACTAATTCAGAAGATGAAAGGTTTTGGCAGCTACAGCTGTAGTGAACGGGCCTCACACCTGGGCTCCTAAGGTCAGAGGATGGAACCTACTTCACAGGGTGTGGGTGACACAGCACACTGTCCTGGGCTCTCCACAAAGCCAGGACAGATTGTGAGTGCTGTACTGGCTGAAGCAGAAGCCCAATTCAACAGCCCTCAGGATGTGAGTGGATTTGAAAGCAGAAGTAAGGTTTGGACTTTTTCTTTGTTTTTTTCAGACAGACTCTTGCTATGTCACTTCAGGTAGAGGGGTAGAGTCCAGTGCCATCATCATAGCTCACTGCAACCTCCAAATCCAAGGCTCAGTGATCCTCCTGCCTCAACCTCCCCCGTTAGTAAGACTACAGGAGGCGAGCCACCCAGCACACGTGGGTAATTTTTCTCTTTTTAGTAGAGATGGCGTTTCACTCTTGCTCAGGAGAGGCCCCCAGACTCCTAGGCTTATTAGAAGAAAAGTTTTAAACACAAGACTCATACGCTAGGTGAGTACACACTATAAAATCGTGAAGGTAAGAGGGCCAGAGCAAAGCAAAATCTGGGGAAGAACAAAGAAACCAACCTTCAGGGATAGTGAGGAAGTTGAGAGGACACCACTGTGCCCTACTGTGAGAAAAGTGAGGGAGTTGGAACGCCACTACTGTACCCTACCTGTGAGGGAAAGTGAGGGAATAGGAAGGCCACCACTGTGCCCTACCTGTGAGGAAAGTGAGAGAGTTGGAAGGCCACCACTGTGCCCTACCTGTGAGGAAAGTGAGGGAGTAGGGAGGCCACCACTGTGCCCTACCTGTGAGGGAAAGTGGGGGAGTTGGAAGGCCAACACTGTGCCCTACCTGTGAGGAAAGTGAGGGAGTTGGGAGGCCACCACTGTGCCCTACCTGCGAGAGAAAGTGAGGGAATTGGGAGGCAACCACTGTGCCCTACCTGTGAGGGAAAGGGAGGGAGTAGGGAGGCCACCACTGTGCCCTACCTGTGAGGGAAAGTGAGGGAGTAGGGAGGACACCACTGTGCCCTACCTGTGAGGAAAGTGAGGGAATTGGGAGGCCACCACTGTGCCCTACCTGTGAGGGAACGTGAGGGAATTGGGAGGCCACCACTGTGCCCTACCTGTGAGGAAAGTGAGGGAGTTGGGAGGTCACCACTATGCCCTACCTGTGAGGAAAGTGAGGGAGTAGGGAGGCCACCACTGTGCCCTACCTGTGAGGAAAGTGAGGGAGTTGGGAGGCCACCACTGTGCCCTACCTGTGAGGAAAGTGAGGGAGTTGGGAGGCCACCACTGTGCCCTACCTGTGAGGAAAGTGAGGAGATCGGCAGGGCACCCGGTAGGGAAAGAGGGTCCGATAGTGTGTGGTTCGGGGGGGCC
>CAUYPK010138541.1:0-115297 GCA_963574355.1 Loris lydekkerianus
ACAGCTACAACCAAGCCCAGCCCACCCAACTACAATGACAACTACAACCAGCCCAGCCCACCCAAAAAATAGCAGGGTGCTGTGGTGGGTGCCTGTAGTCCCAGCTACTTGGGAGGCTGAGGCAAGGGAATCACTTAAGCCCAGGAGTTTGAGGTTGCTGTGAGCCGTGATGTCACGGCACTCTACTCAGGGTGACAGCTTGAGGCTCTGTCACAAAAAAAAAAAAAAAAGAAAGAAAGTTGTAACTTGGAACAGAGTTAGGGAGATCAGTCAGTCTTCTCAGAGTTCACAGGAGCCTCTGACTAAAACATAGAATGCTAAGGTGCTGCTGGTAAGCCCTGCTGGGCTCACCTGGACTCCTGGGGCCCTTGGCGGTTGCCCCCAGGTCGGCAGGAGCACAAGAAGCTCTGAACCTGGGTAAAGCCCATAGTAGGGCTCAGTGTGTGACCCGGGAAATACCAGGCAACAGACCTCTGTCAGGGGGCCTGAGGGGTCTGTGCCTAGAGTGGGCTGGAGCTGGAAGCTCAGGTAGTGGGGCCAGCAGCTGTGGCCCAGCAAGGGCCACCATACAGATGGTTCCAGAGAGGTGAGGGTGAGAGGACATAGGGAGTAGGAGCAGCTGCCCACTTCACCGGTAACTGTGCTGGTCCCTTCCACACAGGACCTCCTCGCTCCGGTGGAACTCAGGCACCAAGGAGCGTGTTCTCATCAAGGTGGCCGACCGCGAGCCCAGCTTCCTTGCCACCCAGGGCAATGGCTACACCCCAGACAGCCAGCCTGGAGGCCGCTCCCGCAGGCCCTCAGGCAGCCAGCACTCACCTGGCCTACAGACCTTCTCCCCTGAGGCAGACAGCAATATCTTCTTCCCGGACAGGAGACCATCCCCATTCCTAAAGAGAGCTGAGCTCCCTGGGAGCTGCTCCCCGCTACTGGCCCAGCCCCGAAAACCTTCCAGTGATTCACAGCCCTCTTCCCCACGCTATGGCTACGAGCCCCCCCTCTATGAGGAGCCCCCCGTGGAGTACCAGGCCCCCATCTATGATGAGCCCCCTATGGACGTGCAGTATGAGTCCAGCGGTAGCTTCCAGGCTGCCTCACCACAAAGGTCCCCGGGCCGCAAGCCCCGGGCCTTCCTGGCACCCTCTAAGCAGGCACCGCCCTCGCCCTGCCAGCAGCTGGTACTCACCAGGCAGAAGTGTCCAGAGCGCTTCATGAGCCTGGAGTACAGCCCTGCGGGCAAGGAGTACGTGCGGCAGCTGGTGTACGTGGAGCAGGCCAGCTCCAGCCCCAGGCTGCGCACAGGCCCCCGGCACAAGTATATACCCAACCCTGGTGGTGGCTCCTACTCCCTACAGCCCAGCCCCTGCCTGCTGAGGGACCAACGCCTGGGGGTCAAGTCTGGAGACTACAGCACCATGGAGGGGCCCGAGCTGCGGCCTGGCCCAGTGCACTCACCGCTAATGCAGACCCAGGAGGATACCATGTCTTGGTCCAGCCAGCAGGACACCTTGTCCTCCACAGGCCACTCCCCTGGCACACGCAAGAGGAAGAGCAGGAAGCCTTCTCTGTGCCAGGCCCCCGATGGCCCAGGGGACCTACTCCGGGAGCAGCCCCTGGCAGAGGAACGGCCCCCCTGTGGGCCTAGCCTTACCCCTGTGAAGCACGTGGAGGGTGAGGCGGATGGGGTACAGGGCGCGGCGGAACCCTTCCTGGCGCAGGCGCGGCTGGCCTGGGAGGCACAGCAGGCCCACTTCCACATGAGGCAGAGGAGCAGCTGGGACTCCCAGCAGGATGGTTCTGGCTATGAGAGCGATGGAGCCTTGCCCCTGCCCATGCCTGGGCCTGTGGTGCGCGCCTTCAGTGAGGACGAGGCCCTGGCACAGCAGGACAGCAGGCACTGGAAGAGGGGCACCTTCGAGAAGCTTGGCTTCCCCCAGATCTTGCTCGAGAAGAGCATTTCTGTGCAGACCAATCTGGCCTCACCGGAGCCTTACCTCCACCCCTCACAGGTGAGGGCACCATGATGGGGTTGGGCCCACCAGGTGCCAGGCCAGCCCAAGAGCTTGGGACAGCATGCAGGGCTGGAGGGTGGGCAGCAGGCCAGGCCCAGGTGTCCTACTGTTCATGATATCAGTGTGGCACTTAGCAGGCCTGACACCTGGCATCTTGAGGCCTCCACAGATGGTGACTGGGGGCTCGGAGGGACTTCACATCAATGAAACAGATGGGGAGGATAGCCCCCCAACACTGAGGCCCTGAGGAGTGGGGCTGTGGGGGCAGCAGGCCCTGTGCTGGTTCTCAGAGCCAATCCCAGGGTGGAAGAGCTTCTCAGGCAGGAAGGGTTACTGAAGAGGCAGCCCAAGGGGTCCTGGGATATCGTGGCCATGGTTAGAGCTGGACCAGAGGCCCAGCCTGGAGCACTCCCAGCGTGATACCAGGAACGGGCACGGTTTGGGCTCCCCAGCTGGTGTGCAGCTCTGTCTAGCAAATCAATGCCTCCCTCAGGTCCCTAGGGCTCTGTGTTCTCTAATATACCCTTGTTTTCACTTTTTTTTATCTTGAGACAGAGTTTCACTCTGTACCCTGGGAAGAGTGCTGTGACATCATAGCTCACAGCAACCTCAAACTCTTGGGTTCAATTGATCCTCTTGCCTCAGCCTTCCAAGTAGCAGGGACTACAGGTACCCCCCAACAATGCCCGACAAGTTTTTCTATGTTTAATAAAGATGAGGTCTCACCCTTGCTCAGGCTACTCTTGTACTCCTGAGCTCAAGCAGTCCACTGGCCTGGGCCTTCCAGAGTGCTGGGATTACAAGTGTGAGCCACCACACCTAGCATTTTCACCTTTAGTTCTTACCTGATATCTCAGCTGCCGCAGGCACAGGAAGCCAAGGCCGAGGGCAGGCCCAGTGTCTGCTAGTCTGGCCAGTGGCCTAAGTGCCAGGGAGGGTAGAGAGTGAACCCAAAGAGCCTCTTAGGATGGGGAGTGGCTGCCTCCAGAGCTACCCTGTGGCCTTAGGTTCCCCCAGGTGTCAATTCCTCTTGATGTGGAAAGAGGGCAGGGCAGAGAGGCTCAGGTGCACAGGGTTCCCTGAGAGCAACATGGGGAGGGTCTTGCTGTAGGACAAGCTCTTCCCAGGTAAAGGTGGGAGGAAGGGACACAGGCCACGCAGGTGCCAGGAGATGGAGCCCAGAGTGAGCTGCCACCACTTTCATAGGAGGTGGCTGCATGAGGGCAGTCGCAGCCTGGATGTGGTCCTGAGGCTGCTCCCCACCCAGCCATCAGCCATGTCCCCTCCAGATGCTCTGCTTTGTGAGTACTGGGCTTAGGTTCCTGGCCATGCTTGCCTGGCCCTCCTACCTCAAGCAGCATGCAGTTGAGCAGGGGAGCCTCTTACCTAGCCAGGTCAGGCGGGGCCACCGGCACACCCCTCCCTGGCACTCGGGGGCTGTGATCCTGTGAGCCCAGCCTCCCAGTGCACCCAGCCCCCACGGCTCAGCCCCATTTGTCCTTCCCAGTCTGAGGACCTCGGTGCCTGTGCCCAGTTTGAGGGCAGCCGGCAGAGCCGCGGCGTGATGCCCAGCTCCAGTTGCGTCTTCCCTTCCTTCACTCTGCGCAAGCCCTCATCGGAGACCGACATTGAGAACTGGGCCTCCAAGCACTTCAACAAGCACACCCAGGGCCTCTTCCGGCGGAAGGTGTCCATCGCCAACATGCTGGCTTGGAGCAGCGAGTCCATCAAGAAGCCTATGATTGTGACCAGTGACCGGCATGTGAAGAAAGAGGCCTGCGAGCTCTTCAAGCTGATCCAGATGTACATGGGCGACCGGCGGGCCAAGGCAGACCCACTGCATGTGGCCCTGGAGGTGGCCACCAAGGGCTGGAGTGTGCAGGGGCTGCGTGATGAGCTGTACATCCAGCTGTGCCGGCAGACCACCGAGAACTTCCGCCTTGAGAGCCTAGCCCGGGGCTGGGAGCTCATGGCAATCTGCCTGGCCTTTTTCCCGCCCACACCCAAGTTCCACTCCTACCTAGAGGGCTACATCTACCGACACATGGACCCTGTCAACGACACCAAAGGTAAGGCTGGTGGGGGTCCTCAGCACCCCAGGCTCTCTGCTCAGGGAAGGGCCTTGGGGGAGCTCAGGCTCTGGTGCTGACCTGCACTTCACAGCCCCTGGCAGGTCCTGGCAGTCCCGGGAGGGCCCCGAGAGAGTGCACACATCTCTGGAAGGCACAACTTGGTGTCTGCTGGGACATGGGCATTGTCAGGAGCCCTGAGGAGACTGCCAGGCAGTCCTAGCAGAAACAAGATACCTCAGTGTCTTGGCTGGCCAGCATCCACTCTGCTCCAAGCCCACTATGGTTGGTTACTCTCTTTGACAAGAGGAGGGCAGGAGTAGTCAGGCCTGCTATATTTGTTTTTTGGCATCCTGCAGCCTAGAGACTTAGGTTTTCTGGGTCTAGAAGGCGCAGCCCAGCATAAAGCTCACAATTGTGAGCAGGCAGGAGCTGATGGTGAGCTTGACGTATCCAGATACCTCAAGGCCTATCCTGGTGGCAAGCTGCTTCAGGGGATTTGAAGTTACGGCCAGCACAGGTAGCCACTTGCTTATGCCCAGAGTCTGCCTGGGGCTCCTACAACTCGTCTCGGGGCCTCTCTGGGCCTGGGCCGTGGTCCTGCCAGCTGGACAGCTCCTGTGTAAATGACCTAGTGGTCAGACTGACCCTCAGGCTGGGCAGAGCAGGCACAGGGGCAGGCCTGTGTTTCCAGCAGGCTGTCCACCCCTACATTGTGGGCATCTCCAGAGCACAGCAGGAGGCTGACATCTGGACAAATAGGAAACATATCCCCTGCTCCAACAGAGCAGGCTGCTCTGTCCAGTGGGCATCCACCTAGTTTGGCCTTGACCTCTACAGTGGTGGAGCTCACCCCTAGTGCTAGGGTGGTAGCCTCCCTGCTGCGGGGCTGGATGTGTGTTCCCAAAGAGGGGGGGGTTGCAGGCTAGGGGGCCTTGGAGATTGTGGACGGGGTGCCAGGCACAGGAACTGCCCAGAATGCCGGCTGCTCATGGGAGAACGGGAATCTGTGTGTTTTTACCCCAGGTGTGCATTTGTCACAATGGAGGCAAGTCTGGTGGGTGGCCTGGACTATTGGCCCATAGCTGAAGAGGGATCTTGGCAGGATCCAAGGCTGTGTCCTGTGGGCATCATAGTTCACCTCCTCGGTCTCTTTGAGATGCCCTGCCTTGAGCTGGAGGCCATAGAAACATGTTCCTGCTGCTCAGCACAGCACACGGCCCACAGTGGGCAACAGATATGTGACTAGACCAGACCCACTGGCTCAGGCTTCTTATAGGAGACTGTGTCCAGGCCACATTCGGGGAGCCCTAGGACCTTCACACACAGGTTTGTGTATTTTTTGTCCTGGCTCACACCCGGGGTCCTGGTTGGCATGTACAAGGGAATCAGCTTTCAGCCTGGGCGGGCATGGCTTCAAAGCCCTTTAGGTAAGTTACCCACATGGCCAGGACCTCAGGGAGGCTGGGGCTCCGTGTGATCCCACCGTCGGTGGCCTCCATGTAGGCTATGGTGCTTGGAGCACCCTCACAGCCACCCAGTCTCCAGCCACAAGATCCACTCCTAGGCTCATCTGTCAGAGGTTCTACTCAGCCCTGAGCCAGAGGAGAGGCCTCTGCATATCATCCATTCTAAGATGGGCCTCACATTCCCTTCAATTAGCCCCTGTCCTTGGGGATGCCACTTCTCACATGCGAGCAATGTGGGTCAGACAGACAGGCCCTTTCAGCCCAGGAAGATGTAACCTATGCCTGGGAGGACCTTAGAAAAGAAAACTACAGCCCACAAGGACAGGGCACCTGTCTGGGGTCACATGCTGAGAGGCAGAGCCAAGCCTCAGTCCTGTGCCTGGCACATCGCCCTGAACTACCTGCTTGTCTTGGCCTCAGGAACCTCTGACTCATCTACCAGCATCTATGTGACCTCCACTGTGTGGTTACCACCCCCAGGGACCAAAGCACCAGGAGGCAAGCCTGCCTCTGCCTGTCTTGTGTGTGGCTGTGCCTTCTCAACAGGCACCTGCAGGTTTTCCTGGCTCATTCCTAGGACCGTCCTCAGGCCCTGGACAAGACATTGAGGTGCCCCCACCACCTGCTGTGCTCTCACGCACCCGTACGAGTGTCAGCAGGGCTTTCTGGCCCCCAGCTCATGCTTTGACTCTGCCTTGAACTCCTGCTAGAAAAAGACAGTGAAGGTTTAGAACAAAGAAAGGTGAATATAAATAAGAATTTAAGGCTCAGTGCCCATAGCACAGTGGTTATGTCACCAGCCACATACACCAAGGCTGGCGGGTCGAACTCCAGCCCGGACCAGCTAAACAATGACAACTGCAACAAAAAATAGCTGGGCGTTGTGAGGGGCACCTGTAGTCCCCACTATTTGGGAGGCTGAGGCAAGAGAATCACTTAAGCCTAAAAGTTTGAGGTTGCTGTGAGCTGTGATGCTACAGCACTCTACCATTATGGGTGCTATAATGAGACTCTGTCTCCAACTAAAAAAAACAGGCTTGGTGCCTGTGGCTCAAGCGGCTAAGGCACCAGCCACATACACCTGAGCTGGCAGGTTCAAATCCAGCCCAGACCCGCCAAACAACAATGATGGCTGCAACCAAAAAATAGCTGGGCATTGTGGCAGAGTAGTCCCAGCTACTTGGGAGGCAGAGGCAAGAGAATCGCTAGAGCCCAGGAGTTGGAGGTTGCTGTGATGCCACAGCACTGTACCCAGGGTGACAGCTTGAGGCTCTGTCTCAAAAAAAAAAAAAAATAACAGTGAAGGAATCTTTAGAAGGCTTAAAAAACCCCAGAAAGGAATGTAAAATGGTTCAGCCACTAAGAAAAATAGCATGGCAGTTGCTCAAGTAATTAAAAATAGAATTATCAGGCTGGATGTGGTGGCTCAAGCCTGTAATCACAGCACTCCTTGAAGGCCAAGGCAGGAGGATCCCTTGAGGTCAGGAGTTAGAGGCTAGCCTGAGCAAGAGGGAGACCCGTGCCTGCTAAAAATAGGAAAACTGGATGGGCATTGTTGTGGGTGCCTATAGTCCCAGCTAATTGGGAGGCTGAGGCAGGAGGATTACTTGAGCTCAGAAGTGTGAGGTTGCTGTGAGCTAGGATGCCACTGCACTCAGGGTGACAGAGTAAGACTGTTTCAAAAAATAAAATAAAATCGAATTACCACATGACTCAGCAATTCTACTGCTGGATCTAAACAAGGAGTCTAACAGGTATTTGTAATTATGTTCATAGCACATTATTCACAACAGCTAAAAAGTGGAGATGATGCAAGTGATCACCAGCAGGTGACTAGATAAATAAAATGTGCTTATACATAAAGTAGAAAATACTTGGCTTTAGAAAGGAAGGAAATTCTGACACTTCCAACAACAGGAATGACCCTTGTGGACATTATGCTGAGTGAAAGAAGCCTGTCACAGAAGGACAGATACTGTGACTCCACTTCTGTGAGATCCTTAGAACCCTCAGATTCATAGAGACAGAAAGTTGAAGGGTTGGATGCCAGGGGCTGGGTGCAGGGAAATGCGCTCAGTGTTTAATGGGATGACAAAAAGCTCTGGAGATGGGTGGTGGTGATGGTTTACACCAGTGTGAGTGTATTTAATGCACTGAACTGTATAGTTAAAAATGGTTACAATGGGGCCTGGCGTGGTGGCTCATGCCTGTAATCTCAGCACCCTGGGGGGGCAGAGGCAGGTGGATCCCTTGAGCTTAGGAGCTGGAGACCCGCCTGAGCAAGAGCAAGATCCCACCTCTACTAAAAATAAAAAAACTAGCCAAACACTGTGGTGGGTACCTGTAGTGCCAACTACTCAAGGCTGAAGGAGCATTATTTAAGCCCAGGAGTACTTCAGAAAATTGAAGTAGGGCCAGGTGCAGGGGCTCACACCTATAATCCCAGCACTCTGGGGGCTGAGGCAGGTGGATTGCCTGAGCTCAGAGGTTTAAGACCAGCCTGAGCTAGAGTGAAACTCCACCTCTACAAAATAGTTGGGCATTGTGGCAGGTGCCTGTAGAGCCAGGTACTTGGTAGGCTGAAGCAAGAGAATCGCTTAAGCCCAAGGGTTTGAGGCTGCTGTGAGCTGTGACACAACAGCACTCTACAGAGGGTGGTATAGTGAGACTGTGTCTCATTTAAAAAAAAAAAAAAAAAGAAAAGAAAGAAAGAAAAGGAAGTATCCCTTATGAACGTGGATGCAGAAATTCCTAACAATGTTTTAGTAAGATGAACCCAACACTATATAAAACGAGTAATGTATCTTGACTAAGTGGAGTTTATCCAAAGAAGGAATGCTCAGTATAATGTTAAAAAAATCAATGTAAATCACCATATTAACAAAATAAAAAGGAAAACCATAGTTCATCTCAATAGGTGTAGAAAAAGCATTTGTCAAAATTGAACATTTCTTTCTTTTTTGTTTTCTGTTTTTAAGGTACAAGATCTTACTATGCTGCCCAGGCTGGACTCAAACTCCTAGGCCCATGAGATCTTCCCACCTTGGCCTCTGGAGCAGCAGAGACTATAGGCATATACTACCACGCCTGGTCAATATTCCATTTTTGATAAAAATTAGGAATAGAAGGAAACCACTTCACCTTGATAAAGGGATACCCTGTGGTACCCAAAAGAATTGAAAGCACGTACAAGAGTATCTATAGGGCCAGGTGCAGTGGCTCACACCTGTAATACTAGCACTCTAGGAGGCTGAGGCAGGTGGATTGCCTGAGCCAGAGGGAGACCTTATCTATAAAAATAGCCGAGTGTTGTGATGGGTGTCTGTAGTTCCAGCTACTCGGGAGGCTAAGGCATGAGAATTGCTTAAACCTGAGAGTTTGAGGTTATGAGGGCGACAAAGTAAGACTCTGTCTCAAAAGAAAAAAATATATATCTATAGAAGCACTACTCATAGTAGCCAAAAGGTAGAAACATGCACCTCAGTGTCCATCACAGGTCAATATATAAACACCATGTGGTATATCCATACAATAGAGTATTATTCAGCTGGCTCAGCACTTGTAGCTCAAACAGCTAAGGTGCCAGCCACATACATCAGAGCTGGTGGGTTCGAATCCAGCCTGGGCCTGCCAAACAACAATGACAACCAAAAATATCCAACCAAAAAATATCCGGGCATTGTGGTGGGCGCCTGTAGTTCCAGCTACTTGGGAGGCTGAGGCAAGAGAATCGCTTGAGCCCAGGAGTTGGAGGTTGCTGTGAGCTGTGATGCCATAGCACTCTATCCAAGGCGACAGCTTGAGGCTCTGTCTCAAAAAATATATATATATATATTATTCAGCCATGAGAAGAATGAAATTCTGACATGGTACAACATGGGTGAACCCTGAAAACATGTTGAGTGAAAGAAGCCATGCATAAAGGAACAGATAATGTGTGATTCCACTTACACGAAATATTCAGAATAGGTGAATTCATAGAGGCAGAAGGTGGGCTTGGAGGAGTGGAAATAGGTAGTTACTGCTTTATGTTTGGGAAGACGCAAGGGCCTGGGAGGCAGACAGTGATGACAGTTACACATTATGAATGTAGTTGAGGCCCCTTAACTGTGTTTTAAAAGTGGCTGAGTGGTTATTTTATGCCCATATTTTACCACAGTCACAGTATAGCCAGCAGTAAGGAACTGTGTGAGGGCTTTCACCCAGCATGAGCAATAAGGCAGGGGTCTCCAGTTTCACCACATACACCAGTGCCATCCTGGGAGTCCTAGCTGGTGTGTGAAGTCGTGAAAAAGATTAAAGGTATTCATGTTGGAAAGGAAGTGTACACTTGTGTTTATTCACAGATAACTTGATCCTCTATGCCAGCCGTCCTCAGCCTTTCTGGCACCAAGGACTGATTTCATGGAAGACGGTTTTTCTTTGGACTGGAGTGTGGGGGGCTACTTTTGATAACCGTCTGAAAGGAGTTCATTTTTCTTTTTCTTTTTCTTTTTTTTTTTTTTTGAGACAGAGTCTCACTGTGTCACCCTCAGAGTGCTGTGGTATCACAGCTCACAGCAACCTCAAACTCTTGGGCTTAAGCAATTCTCTTGCCTCAGCCTCCGGAGTAGCTGGGACTACAGGCACCACCACAGTGCCCAGTTATTTTTTTGTTGTAGTTGTCACTTTTGTTTAGCAGGCCTAGGCTGGGTTCAAACCCACCAGCCCTGGTATATGTGGGCAGCACCTTAGCCACTGAGCCATGGGCGCCAAGCCAAGGAGTTGATTTATTATGGTCTCCTTGCAGTCAGACCTCCCCACTAATGATAATGTGTTTGCAGCTGCTCCCCAGCACTAGTGTCACTGCATCAGCCCCACCTCAGATCATCAGGCATGAGAGTCTCAGGAGGAGCCCAACGCAGATCCCTCATGTGTGGTTTACAGTGGGGTCCACACTCCTGTGAGGCTCTGATGCTGCTGATCTGGCAGGAGGTGGAGCTGGGGCGGTGATGCCAGCGAGGGGGAGTGGCTGTGAATACAGAGGACCCTTGGCCTGCCGCTCACCTCCTGCCAGGGGGCCCAGTTCCTAACAGGCCACTGGACAGGCCACTGGTCCCAATTTCTAACAGGCCACCAATCCACACCTGAGGACCACCACTCTATCTAGAATATCCTGTGGAATCTACAAAAGTGCTGCTAGACCTAATAAGTGAGTTTACAAGGTTGCAGGATATAAGCCCAGTATATAAAAAAGTTAATCATATTTGTATATGTTAGCAACAAGCTCTTGGAAACTGTTATTTAAATGCCATTTGAAGTCGCATTTAAAAATATGCTCTAACAAAAGATTTGTGAGACCTCTATGGTAAAAGCTGTGAAGCATTGCTGAACATTAAGCATAAAGGGAGAGGAGCTCACTTTTGGGTTGGAAGAGGGTGTAATGAAAGCTTAGCCACTGCCCAGCACCTCAGATGTGAGTTGTTAGCAGGGTGGAGGGGAAGACTCTCAGGATGTCAGTTTTAACCAAATTGAATAATAGATTAAATCCTAATAAAAATGTTAAGTTTTTTTAAATTTTACAATAGACAGGCTGATTCTGAAATTCATAGAAAATATAAAAGACCTAGTATAGCTAAAAGCCCTTTGAAGAAGAACAGAGTTGGAGGATGTCCTGCCTTCCTGGCTGTGAAGCACATGTGTTGGAAGAACTGGATATCCAAATGCAAAAAGATGAATTTCAACGTATACTTTGCTCTGTACACAAAAATTAAGTGAAGATTGATCATAAACCAAAATATAAAACCTAAAGCTATAGATCTTCTAGAACAAAACATTGAAAATCTTAGTTCTTCTGAGTTGGGTTAAGATTGTGATTGATAAACTGGACTTTATCAAAATTAAATCTGCAGAAGACATTGTTAAGAGAGTGAGATGAGCCGGTTGTAGACTGGGCCCGAGTTGGGGCATCAGGGTGAGCCCTCAGCTGGCACAGGCTGGGTATAGGTGGCTGCGGCAGTGCATATAGAAGTCCTAGTCCGCCAGCTAAGAAAGCCCAGAAAATGATACCCCAGTAACAGTGAGCACATCTAATACTCAGATCTTGGTTTCTAGAGATCTCAAATCATTGGCTGATTCTAGGCCTGGTGCAAAATATAAGGTCAAAGTAGGAACTGCTATAGCAGTCAATGCAAACTTACGATGTTTTAACTACAGATGAATAGACAGTTGTGTAAATATGCTTAATAAAAAAAAAAGTACGAAGTACTGGAGGTCAGGAGAGAGCTCCTGATGGCTAGAGCTGGGACAATTTGAGCAAAAAAATAGAGTCAGCTCAGTGCCTGTAGCTCAGTGGCTAGGGTGCCAGCCACATACACCGGAGCTGGCAGGATCAAATCCAGTCCAGGCCTGCCAAATAACAATAACAACTAGAACTAAAAAATAGCCAGGCATTGTAGTGGGCGCCTGTAGTCCCAGCTACTTGGGAGGCTTAGGCAAGAGAATTGCTTGAGCCCAAGAGTTTGAGGTTGCTGTGAGCTGTGATGCTATGGCACTCTACCAAGGGCGACATAACCTGTCTCAAAAAAAAGAAAATAGAGTCATGTTGAATTGTAATCCAGAGTGTAAAATAAATAGCCTTAAGTCCATACTGATTCAGGTAAATGATTAGATAGTTAGGGATAGTCCCATCAACAAAGAGGAATCACAAATTATATAGGCCGGGCACAGTGGCTCACACCTGTAATTTCAGCACTCTGGTGGGCTGAGGAGGGAGGATTCCTTGAGCTCAAGAGTGTGAGACCAGCCTGAGCAAGAGTGAGACCCTGTCTCTACTAAAACTAGAAAAACTAGCTGGGTGCTGTGGTGGGTGCCTATAGTCCCAACTACTTGGGAGGCTGAGGCAGGAAGCTTGCTTGAACCTGGGGATTTGAGGTTGCTGGGAGCTATGACAGCACTGTACCCAGGACAACAGAGTGGATTCTTATTCTCAAAAACAAACAAAACAATTTATGTAGATACTAGACACCTTTCATACAAAGAATGGTGTAGAAGGAGAAACCTGACAGGCATGACCTTAGCCAGGTGATCAAAGTCGACAGCAACAAGTTATGTTGTGTAAAGCGGGAGACATGTCCAAACTTTCCTGAGGAGAGCCTGGTCCCTCCTCTGCTGCAGTAGTGCCCAGCTTGGGCCAGCCATCTTTGGTCCTTCATGTCTACTGATTCCTAGGCTGGCAGCAGGGCAAGCTGAGCCTCTCCTTGTCTCCCGAGCCCCTCAGGCAGCCACAGAGCCAGGAGCTGGTACAGCCCTTTCTGTACCTTCCACCCCTGGTGCGATGGGTGCTGGCTTCTGTCCTCTCTCACAGCCCCAGGACCCCAGATGAATGGGTCATCCCACTGGCCCAGGGGCCTCTCGGCCAGGCTTGGGAACTGTGTGGGCACTCATCCTTGGCTTTTTGTTCTGTGGTCCTCACGGTTCTCTTTGCTCCCCAGTGACACAGCACATAAAAGAGCTCCTGGAAAGGAACAGTAAGAAGAAGTCCAAACTGAGAAAGAAACCCAAGCCCTATGTTGAAGAGCCGGATGGTAGGGCCTCTCCTGCAGCCCTGCGGCTGCCTGCACAGCTCTGCTTTCCAGCTGTGGCCACCTGGCCTCTCTCTCTAACCTCTTCTGGGCTGAGGGTTGGGGCCACTAACCTCAGGTCTGGGGCCACCTGAGCCAGCTGGAGAGGCCACACCATGGTGGTACTCAGAATTGTCTCCAGCCTGTTCTGGGGGTTCTTGGTTGGGTAGGGCCTACCGGGGCTGCCCTACAGTCCAGACCAGTCCCAGGCCATAGGAGCCAATCCTGGCATTTAGAAGTCAGCAAGGAGCCTCATTTATTTGACGTGGCCCCAGGCCTCCCCACCAGCATCCTCCCACCCACACAGTTAACCACCCCCTCCCTACCATTCCCTGGGCATGGTTGAGCCCCAGGAAGGTATAGTAAACTCTGTGAACCCAGGGACTGTGCCCTGTCTGCAGAAAAGGGTGTCTAGGGTTGGCTTAGGCTTCTTAGTTGTCAAGAAGCCCTGCCACCTTCTCTGCTGCACTCCCTTTCCTCTGGGACCTCTCAGGCCCACTGGCCCTCTCTGACCACATGTGGCCCACTGGGCCTCAGCTCAAGGCCAGAGAGCTTTCTGTGGGTGAAACCTGCTTAAGGCAAACTCTGGGGCCAATAGGGTGCAGGCTCCCATAGGCAATGCCAGCTGACCTCTGGTAGATGGGGGACTTGTCCTCATCCTGGGGCCTCCCAGGCTGCCCTCAGCAGGTCTGTTCAGGGACTCTCCACTGGCCCACCCAGCCTCACCCAGGGTCTTGGGAGAACAAAGGCCACAGTTTGGGGCTGAGTAGGAGGGACTCAGACCTCTGCCTGACCCAGCCACTGGCTACCTGGAAGCTACACAGATAGTGGCCATGAGTCCTTTTGCAGCCAGGTGGGCTAGGGAGCAGGACCTGCCTTGGACCCAGCAGCCTTGAGGCCCGTGACCTGGCCCAGGAGAGCTGCTTCTGCTGGTCTCTATGTGGGCAGCCACACCCCCCTCACCACCACCCCCTCGGTAAAACTGGCTTTCACTACAGCCAGGTGGACAAGGCCAGTTGAGGCAGTGGATTTTGAGCAGAGCATCCCATAGGTGAGGGTCTTCTGGGCTGGCCGTGGGGCTCAGCAGCTGCCTCTTAGTGCTGGGCCCCTTTACCAGGTCAGAACCAGCAGCAGTCAGCGCAGCCCCCCAAGCCTAGGCTGCTGTGTCCACCTCAGTGCTGACCACCTGCTGATACCAGGCTTCAGCCATAACCCCTTTCAGTCATCCTTGAGACAGGTGTTCCCATTCTGCAAGAGGGAACAGGCACAATCAGTTTGATGTGCCCATTTTCACCAACTTTGGGGTGGGGATCCAGGATGTTCCAGACCACAGCCTGTGCAGAGCTATCCTGGTCCCAGGCAGGCTTAGGCTGAAGGCCTGAGTATTTGTTCCACCAGAGGCCCCCAGTCTTCCCACAGGGAGGGGCAGTAATCGGGCATCTTGACCACTGGGCTTCTGCCACCTGCTGTCATTCCAGGAAGCTCACTCCTGCTCCACCTGCTGCAGGCTCTGAGGGTAGAGTTGCTGGGCCCTATTTTAATCACCACCCATTCTCACAGAGCAAAAGGGGCCTGAGAACCTCTGGTGGAAGGTTCCAGAGGCTGCACATACTGTGTCACCTGCAGGCTGAGGCTAGGAGCAGGTCCTGGGGGCAGCAGGGACCTGAGACAGATGTTCCAGGACTTAAAACATTTGTGAAAAATATTTATTTCGGTCGTTGTAAAATAGAATTCCCTTAATAGTTAAAAATGACACAACTACTTTATAGTGATTAGAAATGATTGAAAAGATTTTCATGTGTTTTTGAAACTGGAGTCCAAGGACCCTCCCATGTCCTTAGCTCCTTCCTTTTCAAAACAGATTCAGATTCCGACCCAGAGGCCCCCTCAGCCTGGCAGTTGGCAGACCCAGAGGAGGGATTGGTCCTGACCCCTGCACTGCAGGGTCCTGTCCACTGGTGGCACTTCTGGCATGGGCCAGCTCCTTGTGGCATGGCCTCACCTCAGCCCTTCCTTTCCTGGGCTGTAGGGTGCCAGGCAAGTCCCAAACTCACACACCATCACCTTGCCCACAGACACAGGTGACGCTGTTGACAGAACACTCAGCTGGTATCCAGTGCCAGGCTGAGCTTTAAAAGCCCCTCCCTGGAGGAAGACTTGGGTCCCTCTTCCCTGCAGTGTTTGGAGGGCCTAGAGCCTGCCCTGTCCTGCCTCTGACTCCTTACACGGAAGAAATGTCCCAGCCTGCCCTTCCTGGGGGCCATGGCAGGGGCTGGTAGGCTGATAGAGCATTACTCCCTGGGGCTGGGTCCCTCTGGAAGTGGGAAGTGGCCCTTGTGTTGTGCTCTAAAGGACATGACCTGGAGGGTGTGGGGACCCACACTGCTGACCAGAACCTAGCCAGCCCAGACCCTAAGAGCCCTGGAAGGAGCTGCCTCTGCTTACCTCTCTCTCGGCCCTGCACCCCATGTCCGCACCAGGCTGACCAGCACTCGTTCTTTTCCAGGGGTGGCCATAAGCACGTATGCCAAGTACTGTTATCACAAGCTGCAGAAGGCGGCCCTGACGGGGGCCAAGAAGGTACAGGCACTTTTGGGGAGCCAGCAGGGCGCAGAGGGGAGGTGGAGACCTTTGCTTGGACAGGCAGCCATGGCTCCCTGTGTGGAGTGTGGGAGCGCCCCCCTCCTGGCAGCGCCTGCACCTCTCTGGAGGCAACCCTTCCCTTTAGAAGGCTGCCCTGGGTGCAGGGAGGCCCACCCTTGGCTGCAGTGCAGGCCCTGGAGACCAACTGCCAGGCTCAGCAAACCCCAGGGTCCCAGGCACCGTCGGCCCCCCTGCACCCTGGGTCCTATAGGTGCCCATCCTCCCTGCCCTGAGCCATCCTGCACTCACTGCCCCAGCTCTGTCTCCTCTCCTCCAGAGGACACCAAGGCTGTAGTCAAGTCATATGTGGGACTAGCTCTCTGCTCGGGCCCATGTTCCCCTGTCCTCAGGGCAGGTGGAACTTCTGCAACCCCAACCCTTCAGGAAGTCTGCCTGGCTTCCTCCTCTCCCTCCTCCCTCTGTTGAGCTCCTCTCCACACTCTGACCCCTTGAAGGGGCTTTCAGCCCTGCCATAGTAGTTAAACTTCCAGAAGCTTCCCCCAGACCTGCTAGCCCAGATGCCTGTCCCCTTCTGGCTCCCTGGTGGGGGAGTGGGGCAATAGGAGGCCCTTGGTAACTGGGTACAGGGCACAGGGACTGCTGTAACCTGAGCTGGGCAGAGTCTAGGGTGCGTAGGGAAGTGAGGAGAGGGTGGCTGGGCCAGGGGTGGCCCAGGAGGGGTGGGGAAAGCCGGGCTGGGAGCAAGGAGGCCAAGCCAGATCAGGATGGGAGAATGGACTGTCTTCACAGGGGCTGAAGAAGCCCAATGTGGAGGAGATCCGCCATGCCAAGAACGCCGTGTTCAGCCCGTCCATGTTCGGCAGTGGGCTGCAGGAGGTCATGAGCATGCAGAAGGAGCGCTACCCCGACCGGCAGCTGCCCTGGGTGCAGACACGGCTCTCTGAGGAGGTGCTGGCACTCAATGGCGACCAGACGGAGGGCATTTTCAGGTGCCACAGCAGCCCTGGGCCCTGGGTGTGGGGGCCACAGCCGTGTGTCCACCATGGGTCTCCAGCAGGCAAGGGCCATTAAACCTTTGGGGAGGGCATGGGGCTGCAGTCCCCTGCTGTCATGACCCACCTGTCAGGCCCCAGAATGACGTCTGGGAAGCTGAGGCTGGTAGGTTTTGGTCTCCGTGGTCCTGCAGAGGGTCCAGGAATCTCCACTGAGAGAGATTCCTCACAGAAGAGGGCACAAGGGCCCTAAGCAACAGCACCCACCCTTGGTTGGACAGAGGCCACTCAGGGCCACAAAGGTGGAGACATTGCCCCCTCCACCAATTAGCACGGGCCAATAAGGAGAGAAGTGTCATGCTGAGGCATGAAGCCTGGGGCAGGCTGAGCTCCCAGCCTTGCCCTACTGTGCTTTGCAGGGTCCCTGGAGACATTGATGAGGTGAATGCTCTGAAGCTGCAGGTGGACCAGTGGAAGGTGCCAACAGGCCTGGAGGACCCCCATGTCCCTGGTGAGCCCTTAACACACCCAGTAGCAGGGTAGGACTGGCTTGGGTAGTGGAGTCCCAAGGGTTCCTCTGGGCCCCTGGGTTACAGCCACAGTCTACAGGATAGACAGCCACTCTCCCTTCTTGGAATCACCACAGCCTCCCTCTATGCACGCTGGCACCCTACCTATTGGACGTGTTTGTAGGTGTCTTGCAGTAGCCCAAGTGAACAGCCTGTGCAGCCTAGCCCCACCAGCCCTGCTTGCTGTCCCGCCAATCCCTCCTCACAGCTGCAGAATTCCCCCAAGCTTCCAGGATGGAGTCCAAGCCCTTAGGACCCGAGAGACCTTGGCCAGGTGGACCATTTCCAGATGTGGCCATCCAGTGAGGCAGTCACACTGCCTCTTGATGCATGTCACCCACTTAGCCCTGCACTGTGTCCCCAGCGTCACTGCTGAAGCTCTGGTATCGAGAGCTAGAGGAGCCCCTGATCCCACATGAGTTCTACGAGCAGTGCATCACACACTGCGACAGTCCCGAGGCCGCCGTGGCCGTGGTGCACGCTCTGCCTCGCATCAACCGCATGGTGCTCTGCTACCTCATCCGCTTCCTCCAGGTAGGCCCCAGGGACCTGCCCAGGCCAGCCCTTCCCCACCCCCTACCCCCTACCCCCACCCACCCTCTGCTCTGTGCAGGTGTTCGTGCAGCCTGCCAACGTGGCCATCACTAAGATGGACGTCAGCAACCTGGCCATGGTGATGGCACCCAACTGCCTGCGCTGCCAATCCGACGACCCACGTGTCATCTTCGAGAACACCCGCAAGGAGATGTCCTTCCTGCGTGTGCTCATTCAACATCTGGACACCAGCTTCATGGAGGGCGTGCTGTAGCACAAGGGCACCAGGGACCAACAGGCTGGGGCAGAGCAGAGCTCAGTGCACCTAGATGTGGAGGGAGAGGGGGAGTGTCCCAACCGGGAGGTAGCATGCCAGTCATCACCCTGTGCCCGCCCAGGTCACTGCCCCCCACCCTAACAGAATCCTGCACTTGCCTCTCTGAGCAAAGGGGGCCAGATCCCTACCCCAGCCATGGAATCTCCTGCTCTTCCCTCACCCAGGCCCTTGGCCCCAGGTGCTCCACATATCTCCTTCCTGGTCTGAGGGTGCATCCCGGGCAGAGGAGCTGTGGAAGCGCCATCTCTGGCTCCCCACCTCATGGCCAGTTCCTGTGGGCACTGCCTCACCCACCACTGGCCACTGGTCAGTCCCAAGAAAGTGCCTTCTGTTTTCTGGAGCCCAGCAACACTGCCCCTCCCAGACCAGCCCCAGAGCACAGGCTGCCCTCCCTTGGGACTGGCTGCCTCACTGGGCCTCCTGCACTCAGCCTAGCACTGGCCAGGGCACTGCCCAGCTGTCCCTCACTGTCCTTCCTTGTCCCTTTGGCGTCCTGGCCTGCAGCTCTGCCCTGCTCCTGCAGCCTCCTGAAGGAGTGGCCCCTCCTGTCTTCCCACCTCCTCCTGCTGGTGATTGCACAGGAGTCTGGGGGCTCCAGGGCACAGGCTTGTCCACCACCAGAGCAGGACCCAGCTGTCCCAGAGCATGGCAGGCTCTCTGGGTGGTGATGGCCCCCAAACCAAAGTCCTCTGGAGTGGGGGCCTAGCTGGGCAGACACTCTTGCAGCAGGGTGGGGAAGGGGTAAGAGTATTTTTTCTTGGTGTAACTGTAAATCCAGAATCTATCCCGCACCCCAGACCACCAGTGTATAGAGATATAAATAGAACAAAAGATATAAGAACTAAATTTGCTAATGACATAGTTTTAACCCAGATGCTATTTATGTCAGAGCCGTCCTCCGTGCAGAGCAAGTTCGTTATCATTCCTTCTTTTCTTCTCCAATCTTTCTTGCCTTCTGACCAAAAACCAAGCCCTCCCCATCCCCACCCGGACCTGCGCTGACGTGAAGGAAGGAGCCGCAGCCCTCCCAGCGGAGCTGCGGGGGACACCCAGGTCCTTAGTTTGTACATTTTCCATTTTGGAAGTTTGAGTTCCAATTGTTGTAAAAGTTAATTTCTCCCCAGTTTTTATACATATATATTTTTAGAGTTGAGTTTTTATTTATTAAAAACAAAAAAGCCCAGCCCTGCCGAGGCTCGGTGTCCCCTGGGGGAGCAGCTGCCTAGGTCCCCTACGCGCGGACCCGAGAGGCGATTTGGTGTGAATAAAGTACACGTGGACACTTCGGCCGGGCCCAGCCTCCGTTCTTGGGCGGGGGCGGGCGGAGGCTGGGAGCCTTCTAAGCAACGGGTCTCCGAACCTCGGGCGGACTCAGACCCGGCACGGTGCTTGACTCTGGGGGCGGGGTGAGGCCCCGGAACGCTGAGCGTGAGGTTGCGCCCCGCGAGGGTCATGTGCTCACGCTACACCGCTCCGGCGAGAACTGCCGGCTGCTTCCGGCGTGCTGGAAGAATGTGGTGGCAGTGCCGGGTGCTTCGGTCCCAGGCTTCGACCTTGGTACGGTCGCGGGGAACCCGGACCTACAGCGGGGACGGGGGCGTCTCCTACACGCAGGGTCAGAGCCCCGAGTTCCGCACACGCGAGTACTTCTACTACGTGGACCATCAGGGCCAGGTGGGCCAGCCTGGGGCCACAGTGAGGGGAATGCAGGGAAGTTCTGCGGGGCGGGGGTGGGGCCCCCATTGTGGAGCGGGGCCCGCAAAGATTGATCGGATCCCTCTGGGCCCAGCTGGGCTCCGTGGAGAGAGAGGAGCGGCCTGGCTCAGCCCCGGCCGTCCCCAGTGGACAGCCTCCCGCACGGCCACGTCCCCTCGGCGTCCTGCAGTTCCAGGCTCGCCTGGTGGAGCTACTACTGCCCCGCTTGCTTTGGGAGTCCTGCCAATGGAAGCAAGCCAGGCTGCCCCCGCTGAGGCGGCAACACAACTGATTAGAAACTTGAAAGGAGGTAGAAAGCGCAGGAAAGGCTCACTAGCCCAGGGAACCTGTGCGCGAGGAACCGCATACCAGAGTGCAGGTAGATGCGGGAGAGTTGGTCCACGCGCCTCTCCGCACACAATGTGTGGACCGCAAGGAAAACCAACACGGGCTGGAACTCAGGACAGCCAGAGCTTACCCTCCCCGACCTGTCCCTCTGTCCGCAGCTTTTCCTGGATGATGCCAAAATGAAGAATTTCATCACCTGCTTCAAAGGTACTGCCGTGCCATCCCCTCCCCACCCCCGTCCTTTCCTTCACCCTGTGCGGGCTCCACATCCTCCCGGCCGCCCGCACCTAGGGAGAGGCCGCCCTGCGCTCAGAATCCCGGCTAAGTGAAGCCAGGTGATTCTTCGACCCCGACGCCGGCCCCTGGTACAGTCCAGAGGCCTAGGGTACCCGGCATTGTGAGCAGCCCGCCCTTCACTCCCCAGACGTGCAGTTCCTGGTCACCTTCTTCTCCCGCCTGAGACCCAACCACAGCGGGCGCTACGAGACTTCCTTCCCCTTCCTCTCGCCCTGTGGCAGGGAGCGCAACTTCCTGCGTTGTGAGGACCGCCCGGTGGTCTTCACGCACCTCTTGGCCGTAGGCATCGGGTCCCCGTGTCTCTCTTACTGCGGCGGCGGCGAGGCCCTGGCGGTGCCCTTCGAGCCGGCGCGCCTGCTGCCCCTGGCCGCCAATGGGCGGCTGTACCATCCGGCGCCGGAGCGTGCGGGTGGCGTGGGCCTGGTGCGCTCCGCGTTGGCCTTCGAGCTGAGCAGCTGCTTCGAGTATGGGCCTGGCTCGCCCACGCTGCCCTCACACGTGCGCTGGCAAGGCCACCGCATCGCCCTCACTATGGACCTGGCCCCGCTGCTTCTGTCGGCTCAGCCTCCCTAAGCCACGGGCGGGAGAGGGGCGGGAAGCGGCAGGACCCCAGCGTCCTTGTCCGCTCCCCGGGTACCCCAGTGCCCCCTCCGGTCTCCGGGCACTCCCTGGCGCCTGTATCCGCTTCTCCTCCCCTGCGACCCGGAGCTCTGGTTGCCTGCATCCCACCGGCCGAGCGCGCGTGCGCGCGGCGGCGCCCTAGGCCCCGCCCCGGCGCTGTCCATGGTGCTGCTGCGGCCCAGGAGTCTAGGCCCTTCAGTGCTCTCCACTCCGGGCGTCCTTGGGATTGGCCTGCGTCCGCGACGTCAAGCTTTGGCGGCGGGCGCAGGCGGTGCGGGGCTGCAGTGCGCGTGCGCGAGCGTCCCCCGCCAGGCCACTGCTCCGGTTCGGGCACGGCGGGGTAGTCGCTCGCCGCGGGATCGCCAAGTGAGGGGCGCCCGGCCCAAGGTCAGCGGGCGTGAGCTGGGATTGGGGACCGTCCCAGCGCGGGGTGGGGGACGCAGAGACCACGCCTTTCCTGAGTCTAGACGGGGACTGACCTGCTCTGAAGGGGGCCTACTAGGAGGCGGTGGGGGGGGGAGTCGAGGCAGCGGGTCGCTCTGCGCCCGGGGTGAGGGGCGCAGGGTTTTCTTTACCTCCGCTCGGTCAAGCCCCGGGGCCAGTGACACCAGCGGAAGCTCGGATGCCCTGCCCCTGCCCAGCCGAATTAGGAGCTTGTCCTCCGGTAAAAAGATCCCCAGGTTCTCTCTTATGGCGCCCTCATCTCTGCCCCGCAGCCCTTCCACGGTGAGCTGCATTTAGAGTTCCGAGGAGGTGGCGGCGGAGAACCTTCAATACTTGTGGAGCCTTGGGGCTAGAGGCTGGGTGGGCCTGGGCCAGCCCTTGGTAGTCAGAGAAAAGGATCCCGAGGGCCCAGAGAATGCTCCCAGCTGCTTGGGTTTCACAACACAACCTAAGGCATCTGGAAACTGCCCCTCCCTGGGCCAAAGCTATTCTATTAAAACTTTATTGCTGTGCTTACCTCATATCTAGTGACTTTAAATAATTGCATGATTACAGTTTAGGGCAAACACCACGACTACTTGGAACCTTTCCACATGGCTCAGTGAGCAGTGAAACCTGGTGAACCAGGAGGGTATTCATAGGGGAAACATGCTAGGTGAGGTTGGGGGGCAGTATACCCTTGTTCCAGGCTTCCGTGATTGGCTTCTCAGCCCAAGTCCCCCACCTTTAAAACTGGGACAATCCCAGCCTTCTTATTCCAATTGCACACATGTAATTCTACAAACTACATCCTCCAGCCTCAGGGGCCATTGCTTCCAAAGACCACTTGGGAAACTACATCAGCAACCCTGTTGCTGGCCCCATTCAACCCCCACAACAGATCACCTTTCTGGGAGCCACCATGGGGAGCACAGGTCCATAGCTTTTGAGCTTGTTGTTTGCCCTAACCCCCAACTCTAGTAAGTTACTTAAAGAAAAGCCCCAGTTCTAGACTAGCTGGTTCAGGCAAGTAGGAGCAAGGACTGGGCTATCCTGTGCCTCAATTTCCTAGTAGTTAGTGGTTCCTCTGAAACCAGCTCTGCTACCCCTATGTGAACCCCAGAGCAAAGGATTTTTGGTTAAGGACATGGACTAAGGTCAAGTGATACCCTGTCCTTTGTCCTGGGGGCACAAAAGTACCTCCACTCTAGGCTTTATCCCCAGGTTTTATGCCAATCCTCACAGGGTGAAGACAAGGGGACATGTCTGTCCAGAGCCTCTTCTTCCCCTGGTAATCCATGCTCAGGTAACTGGGCCCTGGACTTTGCCACGCAAACAAAATTCCTAGACCTTTTCCCTGCACCAGCCTCTTGCTCCCCCGAACTAAGAGGTGGCAAGTTGCCAAGTCAGCAAGAGCCAAGCGTCCACACACATGGTGGAAATCCTGCAGGGATGGGATGAGAAGGGGATGGGTGGCTTTCCTCCACTATGAAGAATGTGAAAAGTCCAGGAATTCTGAATTTGAACCCGATGCCCAGATTTATTTTTTAAATAGAGGGTCTCACTCTCACCCAGGCTAGAGCGCGGTGGTGCAATCACAGTTCACTGTAACCTCAAACTCTTGTGTTGACCAGGTCTTTATGAAGGTGTTTTGTCAAGGCAGGAAACAAGTTTTTATTTCAAAAGTTCCACAATGGTGTGGACCTGAGCTTGTGCTCTTCACTGGTTCTCGAATGTTAGGCCTAACCTGATAACCTGTGTTTCAGGTGGTGCATTCTATCCCGCCAGACCTCAAGGAGGCTGGCCTCCTGGGACATGGCCCAGGGGACTTCCCCGCTGCTGCTGCTGCTACTGCTGCTCCTGCCATTGCTGCTGCCCGGGTTTCCATCCCGTGCCACCAGCTGCCCGGCCGCCTGCCGCTGCTACAGCGCCACAGTGGAGTGCGGCGCCCTGAGGCTGCGTGTGGTCCCGCCAGGAATCCCACCTGGGACGCAGGTGGGCACCGAGTGGTGGCGTTGGGCGGTGGGAGGGGCGTATGAGTGTTTCTGTGGGTAAATGGGGGAGTTCTGGGAGAGAGACTCCTGACTGCGGGGTAAGGCCCCACTTGCCCTGGCCCGCAGACGCTGTTCCTGCAGGACAACAACATTGCCCGCATAGAACCGGGCGCCTTGGCTCCGCTTGCCGCTCTGCATCGTCTCTACTTGCACAACAACAGCTTGCGCGCCCTGGAGCCCGGCGCTTTCCGCGCACAGCCGCGTCTGCTTGAACTGGCACTCACCGGCAACCGGCTACACGGTTTACATGGCGGCGTCTTTGCGGGCCTGGCCCAGCTGCGCATACTCTACCTGGCAGGCAACCAGCTGGTGCGGCTGCTGGATTTCACGTTTTTGCACCTGCCGGTGAGCATTAGAGGACAAAAAGGGCGGAGTCCTCCTGTGTTACCACTAGCCTTGCCAGGCTGGAGTAGTTAGGGGGAGCAGTCAGCCCAGTCAGGATTGTAAGGGGACCTGCCTTTCCCAGCACTTTTTCCTGATGATCTGCTGTCCCTACTTCAGCGACTGCAGGAGCTGCACTTGCAAGAAAACAGCATTGAGCTGCTGGAGGACCAGGCTCTGGCCGGGCTGTCCTCTCTGGCACTGCTGGACCTCAGCAGAAACCAGCTGGGCACCATCAGCCAAGAGGCCTTGAAGCCCCTGGCCAGCCTGCAAGTACTGCACCTCACAGGTACCTCTTTCTCAGGCAAGGGTCTCTGCCTTGGTCACAGTGGTGGCAGGAGGGAGCAGGCCCACATGTGGAGGGGGCTCTGACAGCAGGCAGCTGGAAACACACTGGAGGGCCACACCACCACCTGCAGTCATAGGGAAGGGCTGCCGAGAATAGAGGTGCTGGTGGAGGCACAGTTCAGGTACTCTGCCTAAGGAAAACAGGAAAGCTTGGAGTTCCACAGGTTGATTTAACATATTTGAGGGTTTGCACTATTTGGGGCCATCAGAGGTCAGCCAGCCAAATCTCACCTACAGGCTGAGGTTTCCATGATTTTAGTGTTGGTGGTGTGTCTATGTGGACACAAGGTGCCCCCAAACAGTGGAGCTTGTTGGAGTGAGCCTCTAAAGGAGCAGCTGCTTTCTCAAAGACCAGTGGAGAAGTGACTGGGAACAGGTAGGCATCAGATGTGAAGGGCTTGCTCCCATCGCAAGGAGGCTGGAGTGAGAAATGGGGTGGCAGGGGTCCTGGACTCCCTATGAAGAGGCTGTGCGTGGTGGGAAAAGGCTACAGCACTGACTAGCAGAACCTAGAGTGCACAGGCTGTTACCCCAAGCCACCTGCAGCCTGACACTCTCCCACAGAGAACCCATGGCGCTGTGACTGCGCCCTGCACTGGCTGGGCACTTGGATCAAACAGGGTGGCCAGCGGCTGCTCAGCTCCAGGGACAAGAAGATCATGTGTGCAGAGCCTCCGCGCCTGGCACTTCAGAGTCTCCTGGATGTATCCCACAGTAGCCTCATCTGCATTCCACCTTCCGTACATGTGTATCCGCTGGAGCTTACAGCCAACCTGGGTGAGGACCTACGGGTTGCCTGCCAGGCTTCCGGGTACCCGCAGCCTCTGGTGACCTGGAGAAAGGTGTCCCAGCCCCGCGAGGGTCAGTCGCAGGACCAGGCCCAGCTTGAAGGTGGATCGCCCGGCCCGGGGGGGCATGCGGCCTCCGACATGGGCAGCGGCATGCTCTTCCTCACCAACATCACGCTGGCGCACGCAGGCAAGTACGAGTGCGAGGCCTCCAACGCCGGTGGCACTGCCCGCGTACCCTTCCGGCTCCTTGTCAACGCGTCTCGGCAGCAGCCGAAACAGCAGGTGCCCCCGCCGCCCCCCACCGCCCGCGAGCCCAGGCACGAGGCGGGCAGCATGGCCTTCCGTGCTCTGGGTTTGGTCACGCAGACGGCCGTCGCGGCGGCCATCGCGCTGCTGGCGCTCACGGCGTTGCTGCTGGCCGCCATGATCTGTCGCCGGCGCCGCAGGCGGAAAAAGGCTCGGGCGCCGCCGGGGGAGGGCGCGCTATTCGTCAACGACTACTCGGATGGGCCCTGTACCTTCGCGCAGCTTGAAGAGCTCCGCGACGATCGTGGCCACGAGATGTTCGTCATCGACCGCTCTAAGCTGCTGTTCGCCGAGGGGCCGACGGAGGCGCCCGCGACCCGCGCGGTAGACGGGGCAGCGCCGGAGCTCCGCGGCCCACCACCAGTAGCCTACGAGCTCTGTGCCTGAGGCCGGGCGCACACCGATGACGCAGGTGCCGGGGATTGGCCGGCGCAGCTCACGCATCCTCCATCAGTAAAGGTGAAGCCGCGCACTGCGCTGAGCCGTATGTGGGGCGCCGGGGGCGAGGGCCGGGAGCACTGCACGCGGGCTCCTAGAGCAGGGGGCCCCCGACGCCCCCTAGAAGAGACACCCCAGAAATGCCCCAACTTTTACACCGCCCAGGCCGGCAGGCTGTAAGATCTCGGGCGTTCCGAAGGTGGCTCAGACTGAAAGCAAGGACTGCCCGGTGACACTTCTGGTGTTGCCCAGTGAGGGTGGGACGACAGGCTGATGGGTCCTGCCTAGTGGCCAGGATGTAGGTGATGGCAGAGATGGGGAGAAGTTACAGACGATCAATTAGTACTGAAAAAACAGCCACAAATTCAAGTTCCAGACACACTGCACGTTAGTACCTTGATAACTCCCTCCAGCCCCAAAGCGCAGCCCAACAGCAGCCGTTAACACCATAAGGAGCCCCAGAGTGCATAGAGATCTAAGCCTCCCTGCAGCAGGCCCTGTCCAACTTCAAGCCAAGAGCACTAGGTTCTCAGTAAAGGATTGGGAAGGGCCCAAGGAGACCATCTCTCTCAGCTCACATCTGGGATGCAGACAGGACCCACACCAAACTCTGCGGGGCAGTGCAAAAAGCAGGGGGAACTCAAAGTACACCCAGAAGCCAGGCAGAACTGGCAGGCAAGCAGAATCTAGTGCTTTTGTCACTAGTCCAGCAAAGCCCTATCTACCCAAGGAGACCCCTGATGACCTGTGTCTCACCCAAAGACTAGCAATCATAGACTGAAGTAGTCTGCAGCCAGCCGTCCATAGATGTCTGTGGTCCAGAGAACATGAGCACGGCCTGAGGCCAGCAGCAGCTGGTGCAGCTCAGCTTCTACTCGGGCAAACTTTTCTTCATTGATGGAGGCTTCCAGCAGGACAGAGGCAGGGGGTGGCCAGGGCAGACCCTCATAGCAATCCACAGGGAAAGGGTGTACCACAGTGCGCAGTTCAGCCTGAGCTGCTGAGTCCCGCAGCAGCTCCTTGAGGCCCGCCATGGATAGTGGGTTGCCATAGAGACCAAGATAGCGGAGACTGGCACAGCGAGTTAGGATGGGTAGTGTGGCAAACAGCTGTGTATCAGCAAGCTGGCATTCTGTCAGCTCAAGGTGCAGCAGTGTGGCTGCTGCTGCCTGCAACAGACCCTGGAAGGGTGTAAGCTGGCTACCGGACAGGTCGTTGCCACTCAGATCCAACTTCTTGAGGTGGGCAGCATGGGAACTCTGTGCCAGAAAGCGCAGGTCCTCAGGCAGCAGAGCACAGAAGGCCAGCTCTAGGCTCTCCAGGGGACTCTGCAGAGTGCTGCAGGGCACAGAGGTTATAGAGGGGTCACAGAAAGGCAGGGTCAGAGGAAAGTCCCCACATAGGGAAAAGGCAGGGGAATGGTGGGGCCAGCTCACCTTAGCAGCTGGTCCAGTCTCCCTGAAAGAAGAGAGGAGCCCATGCTGAGCTCCCGCAGACAGGTGAAGCGACCCATCTGGGCCAGGAAGTAGCGGAAGTTGTCCTCACCATCCACAGAGGGCTGCCTAGAGTCCCCATGTACATAATGCAGCCTCAGGCTAGCCAGGTGCTGGAAGCGGGCCACATGTGGGATTATCACGGACAGGCCTCGCAGGCCCAAATTATTGAAGCGCAGGTCCACACGGCGCAGACATCCTGCGTCCAGAAGCTGCAGCAGGGCTACAGTATTACGCATGGGCAGGTCCTCAGCTCGCAGGTCTCGGCAGCAAAGCCGCAGGGGGCTGCCTACACTGCTTCGGAGTGCCTCCCGCAGGAATGCATAGGAGGCCCGGTTCACTCGCAGGTCCACACGCACCTCCACAGGAACAGTGGCCAGCCCTGGCTCCACAGCCCCACCCTGCTGCTGGGCGATGCATGTGCGGGCCACAGCTGCTGTGCAGTCCCACATGCTCATGGTGCCTGGGTCCTGCTCCACGCCATCATCGAGGATGCCTGTCATGTCCAGCACCCGCAGCACGTGCTTCCTGGGAGCAAGGGTGGCCTGAGGTGGGGAACCAGGGGGAAAGCCCATACCCCATCCCTTCTACTTTGGGATAGGAGCAACAAGTCTGCTCCTGCACTCAGCTTCTGCTAACTGTGGGACCCCAGCCTGGAACCTTCTCAGGGAACCCTCTTTGCACGCGCCCCCCAGGCCTGAGGGCCTCTCAGGTGGGTCCATACCTGCAGAGGGGCTGCGTGCCAGCCCCAGCCTCTGGGGCATGGAGCCGGGCAGTCAGCCCCAAGATCACTGCCTGCATGCTCTCTGTGCTGGGCCGCTCTTGCAGGAGGGCCCGGCTGCAGTGGGCACACTCCTGCAGTAGCTGCTGGAAGCTGAGCAGTGGGAAGGGCCATGTGTGCACCAGCTCACGTAGTACAACTGTCTTCTTCTCCATGAAAGCCACCTTGAACAGCAGGGGGAAAAGCTCACGAGGCAGTAGGGGCAGGGCCTGGCAGGCAGCTGGCTGGCACTGGAGCACCTGCCGAGTGCTCAGGAACACAAGCGTGTGCATGGCGTTGGACCAGGCAGGTGTTCACCTGCAGGAGAGGAACCTTCAGCATGGAGGAAAGACTCAGGCCACTAATGGGACCACACCCTTCCCACACAATGGTGGTAGGAAAGCCCAACAGAGTGCCTGGTGGTTAATAGAGGACAGAGTTACAAAGAAGTACCTGTTAGGTGCTCAGCACTGGGCTGGGCAGAGTGGACTAGAAGACAAGGTCACACTCCTCCAGAAGGGCCTCTTTAGGAATACAAAGCATCAAGCCATATACAAACTACGTAGCACCATTTGTAGCCTGTTTGCTTGTGTGTGCTTTTGACAGATGTTATTGCCCTCCAGAACCCCCCTGGGTACTGTACTTCAGGCCAGTAACCCTTCTTCAAAAGCAGAATAAAGCTCAGGCCCCTTCCTGCCGACTTGCATCAGCATAAAAAAGGTAGGATAAACCAAGGGGTCCAGCAGCCACATCATGGTTCTTCACCCACCCTCCTCACAGAGGCTACCCTTGACCTACATGAAGCATAACAGGGAGAGGTTAGAAGAACAGTGAAAACTTAATAAACACTAGGGCAGGCACAAAGACCCAGGACCCAGAGAACACTGAATCCAGATAACATGACCTATGAAATCCAAACCCTCAATGTGAAGTAACTACTGCTTTCCAGGGTGTCACCATGCATGGAGACCCCTTAGAGCAGCAGTTCTCCTGTCTTGACCCACAGGAACTGTATTAAAGGGCCATGACATTAGGAAGGTTGAGAATCACTGCCCTAAAGAAAGAAACCCTAAACTTTAGGGGTACTTACCGCTGGTCTAAACCTCTCTGTCTTTTCTGGAGAACCCATGTGAAGAGACCAAGTCTTAAATTCACAGGATTCAAAATGTGCCAGACCAAGGATTGCTCAGATGAGGGAAAGACAGCAGCCAAATTGGCATCTAAGCTGATAAGATCCCCACAAAAGATTCCTGAAGCCACTGGGTACCTGCGACAGGGTATGTCAGTCCTGCTGCTTTTAGCAGAGGCAAACTGGCAGGCTTACTGTGTGCCAGGCACCCTGTCCTCAAAGCTACATCATGGCCATCCTCCTGTGACAAATTAGAAAACTAAGGCCTAGGCCTTGTCCAAGGTCACAGCCCCAGGGACGAACCTGGGAGGTTCCTCTGCAAGCCGCAGGGGAAAGCGTCCGTCCCGGGCTGTCAGCTATTACGAAGACGTCCCCGTCCACCTCTTCCGGCCCACTCTCAACCCGACGCTCTCCACCACCCAATCTCCTGCGCCGAGGTCTCCACCTCCAGTCCCGGAGCGTCGCCCGCAACGGTCCCGAGGCCGCTCCTTCAGCGCGGAGGGCTCCTAGGTCCTTCCCCTAGAGCGGCGGCACCGCCCAGGCTCCTGGCCCAGAGCGCCCAAGCGCCAGCCCCCGCGTCCCCCGGCCCGGCAGCTCGAGCGCCCAGCCCCCCACCACTAGTAGCTGGGCAGGCCAGTGGCTCGCGCCGCCCAGCTCGGACCCCAGCCTGGGCCAGCACTCACCTGCACAGCAGTCGCAGCCACCCGCCCCGCCCCGCCCCGCCCCGCCCGTCGGCCTCGCCCCGCCCAGCGCCGCGGCGCGCCACGATGACGCAACACCTCCAGTTGGCCGTGCCGCCCCAGAGCGCGGAGATTGGTTACCGGGTGCGGAAGCCCGCCCTCCGGCCGCCGCAACCCGCCCCATTGGTTGGCGGTGGACACCGCGCTCGTCGCGGGAGATTTGCAGAACGCGGGCTGGGCGGGCGCGCGCCATGGATCGGCTAGGAGACCTAAGAGCGCAGCTACGGGCGTGGGAGCGCGCGTTTCTGAGGCGGCACGGGCGGCCGCCGGTCCAGGTGCGAGCAGCTTGGGGGTCGGGGGCTTGAGGGCGCAGCTACATGGCTGACACGCTCCCTCCACAGGCCGACGTGGAAGAGGCGCCCGAGGAGACCCGCGGTGAGCTTGGGGCCCTGGGCCGGCCGGAAGTGGCGGGAGCCGGCGCGGGGCGCCGCTCTGACCCCGACTCCCGCCTGCCCATGCAGCGCTCTACCGGGAGTACAGAGCCCTAAAGAGAATCCTGGGCCAGGCAGGCGGCGGGATCCGCAGGCCCGACCCGTCACTCCCCACAGAGGCCGAGGAGGTAGCGGGTCCCGACACCCTGGTGTCCCGTGTGGCGGAGTAGTAGAGCCGAGAAGAGTCGGGGTCAGGCCTTCGCGGGGCGGAACTCGGGAGGAGGACCGGGCAGAGCGAAGAAGTGGCCCTTGCTCCCATTTAGAGAAGGGACGGCCTCAGGGTACCGCGCCCCACACAGGCCCTTCCCGCCTGTCCTTCTGTCTCTGCAGGCCCCGGAGTCCAACTGCTGGGGGCCCCACCTTAACCGGACTGCAGCCGGGAGTCCACAGCCTGGACCAGCGCGGAGATGCCGAGGGCTTGTTCAGGACTACGGGGGGAGACTGAAGGCGAATCTGAGGGGCGCCCTGCAGGTAGGGGACGCGAGCGGCCAGCCACCTTGCTTCAACGGGCTCTGCTTCTTGTCCAGCTTTCCCCCATTGGGGGAAAGGGGAAGACCCCTTTGGGACAGGAGCTCTTTTGGGAGGTTCTCAGGGCTGGGTTTCTGTTCTCAACTTTATTTCCATGTGGGTGGCACGGTCTCCAGCAGTCTTGTGGCCTGAGTTCTGCCTGCTGCTGTTCCCCCCTCCCAGGCTGGGTTGGCCCTGACCTCTATCCCCCAGCCTCCACGAAGACCCTCATCCAGAACAACCAGCGCGAAGCCCTCAGACCCAGAGCCCATCTCGCCCTCTCTGAATGAAACCAGTGAAGTGCAATTGAAGCCTTCTGGACCCCAACCAAGGCCAGGCCAACTCCAGCAGCTGCAGGCATCCCTGAGTCTGCGGCTGGGCTCCCTAGACCCAGGATGGCTGCAGCGGTGTCATACTAGGGCCTCAGATTTTCTGGGGGTCCCCAAAGCCTGCAGGTCTGGCCTGGGCTCAGACGGGTCACAAACTCTGAACTTGGGTGCAGTGGCCACCCTTGGTCCTGGCACTGGCTCTGAGGTGCTTTCTCAGGGCCCAGAAGTTCCAGGCCTACTGGCAACCCAAGGGGTTTCAAGGAGCCCCCAGCCCAGCAACAGAAAAAGCCACAAGCCAAGGTGGAGTGAAGAGCCCTGGGTGAGTGCTGCACAGGTGGAGCAGGACAGTGACCAAGCAGAACCTCTGTGTGACAGGGGTGGGGCTGTAGCCCTTGAGGAAGACCCTGCAGGGGAACCTGCTCCGGGACAGCCACCTCCGCCCTGCAGTAGCCACCTGACCCCGAGGTACCGTGGCTTTAGCCAGGGCAGGGCAGTAGCCCCCTGCCCTCAGCTGAGTCAGCCAAGGCAGGGCAGCTGAGGCACATCCCACCTCCAAATCTCCCTCAGGTCAGCTGTTAAGAGCAAGGGCAACTACGTCCGACTCAACATGAAGCACAGACGCTGTGCACGGGGTCAGGCCCTGCGAGGCAGGCTGCTCCGCAGGCAGGTGAGATAGTAGCAGGATGGGGACAGCCTCTCTCCCTTCCTGTCTCATCTGAGTTCTTATTTTGTGTCTCTCCAGGCACGAATACAGAAGTGGAAGAAAAAGGGGAAGTGTTTTGGGAGTGGTGGGCCCAGAATCACAGTCATGGCTTGTTTGTTCTGTGGACAGCTTGGTCACTGGGCACAGCAGTGCCCCCAGTCAGGTGAGGCAGCGACTGTGGGAGGAAGGCACTGCATTCTGGGGAACAGTCCTGACCCAAGTAAAAGGCCCTACCAGCTCTCTGTTTGGGTTCCTCAGGAGGGTGGCAAGGATGGGGATGACTTAACCCTTTCCTGCTTAGAGGATAAGCTCTGCCAACTCTTGGGACTGTGGGTGATCATGGTTAGTGACTATATTGCCAGAACCATCTCAGCTTAGTCTGGAGCCCTCACACCACCTTCTCCTATGTGCTCCTAGCTACTGAAGAGGTCAGAGAGCCTGCTGGGCCTGAGCCCTGGGTACCCCGCCTGGTCCCTGCCGTGCCACCCCTCTACCTCCCAGGGCCCTCAGGGCAGGTAGCAGGTAAGCAGACCTTACTGGCTCAGAGACCATGAGGTGACTCAGGTTGGCTTAATTCTTGGTGATCAACATCTTTGTCTGCAGAGACACCACCTGAGGTCTTTCATGCCTTGGAGGAGCTTGGACACCAATCCTTCCGCCCTGGGCAGGAGCGCACAGTCATGCGAGTTTTGTCTGGTGAGCATGTTAGTTGGGGCTGAGGTGGGGCTGGGGCTGGGCCACACAGGCTTGCTGCTGACTCCCATCCTGCCCAGGCATCTCCACACTGCTAGTGCTGCCCACAGGCGCCGGCAAATCCCTGTGCTACCAGCTGCCAGCGCTGCTCTACTCCCGGCGCAGCCCCTGCCTCACACTGGTCATCTCCCCACTCCTCTCACTCATGGATGATCAGGTTTGTCAACAGAACCTTTGACAGCCAGGAAGTGATGCTCATGACTCCCTTGGCCTGCTGTTCCCTGTCCCCAAACTTCCTCACTTGACCCCCAAGAGCTCCAAGGTGTCTGCTTAGCCTTGGTTTCAGCCCTTAGCATCAATCTGAGAGCAGCTCAGCTCAACAGGGAGTTACCTCCTCTGGCCCATCTGCTCCAGGGCTCCCAGGTGGTTCTGGATCCTTAGTCTTAGGATCCAGGGCCTGATTCTTCTTTCCTTAGAGGGCCTAGGATAGATACAGCAGTACTCCTTGGGTTGAGCAACTCTGCCACAATTGGGGGAAGATCCAGGCTCAGCCGGCCCGTGATGGCCATTTCTCCTGTATCTGCAGGTATCAGGCCTGCCCCCATGCCTAAAGGCAGCCTGCATCCACTCAGGCATGACCAGGAAGCAGCGGGAGTCTGTCCTACAGAAGGTAGGGGAGTTCATGAGCCTGAGGAGGCAGGCAGTGGGCAGGCACCTGGGGCATGCACCTGACCCTGCTGCCTTCAGGTACAGGCAGCCCAGGTCCATGTGCTAATGCTATCACCTGAGGCGCTGATGGGGTCAGGGGGCCCTGCCAGTCTCCCCCATGCTGCCCAGCTCCCTCCAGTGGCCTTTGCCTGTGTTGATGAGGCCCACTGCATCTCTCAGTGGTCACACAATTTCCGGCCCTGCTACCTTCGTATCTGCAAGGTGAGCTAGCTACCTGTGGGTCAGGGTGAATGTGCCAAGTGGGCTGGGGGCCTTACTACCCACCCCTCCCCTATGTCATAGATCCTTCGAGAGCGCCTGGGTGTACACTGCTTCCTGGGTCTCAGTGCCACAGCCACACACAGCACTGCCCGTGATGTGGCCCAGCACCTGGGCATAGTGGGAGAGCTAAGCCTCTTTGGGCCAGCCCCCATTCCTGCCAACCTGAATCTCTCTGTGTCTATCGACAGGGACCCAGACAAGGTGGGTGTGTGTTTTCTGGAGACAGTGGTGGGGGTGCAGCCCCTGACTGCTTGTACTCATGGCTGCTTCTCATTAGGCCCTGGTGATGCTACTGCAGGGTAATCGTTTTCGGTCCCTGGACTCCATTATTGTTTATTGCAACCGGCGTGAAGACACGGAGCGGGTCGCTGCACTCCTCCGGACCTGTCTGTGTGCAGTTCAGGGCCTGGGCGCTGGAGGTGAGGCCTAGGTGGGGCTGAGTGTCCACATAGACCCACCTCAGATCCAACTATCCCAGCCCATTTACCATGTCTGTATTCCCCAAAGGTCGTGCTCCTGAAGCTATAGCCGAGGCTTACCATGCTGGCCTGTGTAACCAGGAACGGCGGCGGGTGCAGCAGGCCTTCATGCAGGGCCAGTTGCGGGTGGTGGTGGCCACAGTGGCCTTTGGAATGGGGCTGCACCGGCCAGATGTGCGGGCTGTGGTACACCTGGGACTGCCCCCCAGCTTTGAGAACTATGTGCAGGCTGTGGGCCGGGCTGGGCGTGATGGGCAGCCTGCTCATTGCCACCTCTTCCTGCAACCCCAGGTAGGCATCCCCTCCCCAGTGCCCACGCGCCCAGCACTTTGCCCCCCACCCCCTCATACTTGTCCTGCTGCAGGGTGAGGACCTACAGGAGCTGCGCAGACATGTGTATGCTGACAGTACTGACTTCCTTGCTATAAAGAAGCTGGTGCAGCGTGTGTTCCCACCCTGCACCTGTGCCCAGCTGTCCCCAGAGCACCAGAGAGGCATGGGTGGGGACAGGCCTATGGCTAAGTCCACCCTTCAAGGGGCCGAGCATCGTAGCAGCTCCCAAGCAGCCCATGGACCCAGGAGGACCTGCTCAGGCCACGAGCTGGCACTCCCAGTGCAGCCAACAGTGCAGGCCCTAGACCTGCCAGAGGAGGGTAAGAGACCTCAAGGAGAGGGTGGACACTTAGAGGGCTGCCCCCACACCCCCTGAGGCATGCTCTGCCCCCAGCCATCGAGACTCTGCTGTGCTACTTGGAGCTGCATCCCCGGCACTGGTTGGAACTGCTGGCCATCACCTATGTCCATTGTCATCTGTGCTGCCCTGGGGGCCATACCCAGCTCCAGGCTCTGGCCCACAAGTGAGCACACACCTGCCTGAGTTGAGGATGAGGACAGAGGGACAGGGCTGCTGGTCACACATTCCCTCTCCCTGGGCATAGGTGTCCCCCTTTGGCAGTGTGCTTGGCTCAACAGTCACCTGAGGACACAAGGCAGGGCAGCACCTCCATGGAATTTGACATGGTTGAACTGGCAGACACCATGGGCTGGAAGCTGGCCTCTGTACGGCAGGCTTTTCACCAGCTGCAATGGGACCAAGAGTCCAGGACAGGTATGCTCGTCCCCACCCCAGACCCTGCTTGCCTGCCTGCCTGCCTATCTGCATCTGGCGCATTCTTTTGGCAGGTGTGCGGCAGGGCACAGGGGTGCTTGTGGAGTTCAGGGAGCTGGCCTTCCACCTTCGCAGCCCTGGGGACCTGACATCTGAGGAGAGGGACCAGATTTGTGACTTCCTGTATGGCCGTGTACAGTCCCGGGAGAGGGAGGCTCTGACCCGTCTGCACCGAAACTTCCAGACCTTTCACAGGTGGGAAGAAAGTGTACAGGGCTTGGGGCTACTTGCTGTCCCTTTCGGTGGTATTAATGGACTTGTCCCACCCCCCAGCGTGGCCTTCCACAGTTGTGGGCCCTGCTTGGAACAACCCAGCGAAGAGCAGAGCACCATGCTGAAGGCCCTGCTTGGCCGCTACTTTGAGGAAGAGGCAGAGGCGGCACTAGGGCCAGAGGCTTTGGGGAACAAGCAGGACCCAGAGCAAGAACAGGTCATGGTGAGTGCCAGCCCATCCTGGGGGCCATTCCTGAGAGGCTGCGGGCCTGTGGGGAGGTCAGGCTGTGTGTTCCCAACTCTACAGAGTTAAGGCCCTCCCAACCTGGCTCTGGGTCTCCTGGGACTGGGGGCTAGGGCACAGAAAGATTGGAGGCACCACCCACACAGCTCCAGGACTGGGAGGACCAGATCCGCCGTGACATCCGCCAGCTCTTGTTCCTGAACCCAGAGGAGAAGTTCTCGGGCAGGGCTGTGGCCCGCATCTTTCATGGCATCGGTGAGGGCGCAGGTGGCTCAGTCTGGTACAGGTAAAGAGCCAGGGCAAGACTAGGGAAGAGTTCTCATGGCCTGTCTCATGGTTTGCTCTACCGTAGGCAGCCCCTGCTACCCAGCTCAGGTGTATGGGCGAGACCATCGTTTCTGGAGAAAGTACCTGCACCTGAGCTTCAATGCCCTGATGCGCCTGGCCACAGAGGAACTCCTGCTGGCAGCCCGCTGACTACCTGGCACCAGCTCCCTCAGGGACATGGAGTTAAGGACCACATGGCCACAGCATAGGGCGTGTCAGGGATAGCAGCCCATCCAGCAAAGGGGGTAGTCAGTGACCAGGCTGGTGACCGCCCTGGGCAAAACCTACCAATAGGGACGAGGATACTCCAAACTTCAGAATAAAAAATGCTCAAGTTAAAATTCCTCTCTGGAGAGGCAGTTCTGGTAGCATGGGAACAACTGCTCATTACACGTCCCAGACATATCAGGCCACAGGGACACTCGGCTTTATTAACCACCCTCAGGCCAGGGTGCTGGGTGCCAGGCCCAGGCCCAGGATGGGCAGGGTTGAGAGAGTGAGGAGGAGGAAGAAACAAGGACGTAGCCCCAGGGTGTCAACCAGGGCTCCAGCCACAGTGCCCAACAGCAGCTTCCCCAGCAGCTCCAGCGTGGCCAAGAGGCTGTAGTGTGTGGCCTGATGGAGGTACCAGAATGGGGGTCAGCCTGTGTAGCAGCCCAGCCCCACAGCCCCTTGCATCCTGGTCATAGCTCTCACCTGCAGGGCACTGGGTGCCAGCTGGCTGCAGCGCATCATCACAGTGAAAGTGGTTGTGGTGACCAGACCCCCCAGGAAGTGCTGCAGGCACAGGCTCAGCAAGGCTGCTCCTGAAAGGACAGAGGGTAGCAGTACTGCACCACCCAGGGATCCTGCCTCCAACCCCAGGGATAGCCCCTCACCTCTCAAAGCAGTGCTATGGCACAGGCTGGCCCCTAGGGTGTCCAGGTGGAAGAGTAGGGCAGTCTGGCAGGCCAGGGCCCCAAGGCAGAGCCGCAGCACTGACCCCAGCAAGGGTAATGGCTTCCTGGAATGGGGGGTGGGAAGATTGGGCAGTTCAGGGGATTCTAGGGCAGCTTGGAAGGCAAGTGATTTTGCAGAGCAGGATGGGGAGTACAAACCAGTGCCTGGTCAGCAGGACACCGGCCAGGAAAGACCCAGCAATGGAGCAGGCCATAGCACCAACGCCATTCCACAGCCCCAGCTCGGCAGCAGAAGCACCATGGTCCAGCAGGAGGAGAGGAAACAGGCTGCTGGCACCCTGCTCACCTAAGAGGAGACTGTGGGCAGGAGAGGTCCTGTGTCTGCCCTCCCTTCTCCCCACCTGGAAATCAGTCCTGTCCTTGTCTCTTCTTGGAGCAAGTACCAGGAGAAAAATGGCCACTAGACAAGCCTGGGGCTAATATGAAGCATCCCCAAAGAAACCTGAGGGCTGTGGTTAAGCAGCTAGAATCGGGGAAAAACAGACCAGCTCCAGCTACAGAGTGGGGCCAAGCTAGACTCCAACATGCAGGTCATACGTTCCCCTCCCCTACCCAAAAAAAAACTAGCCCTACAATGGGCTTGCAGCTACGGGGGCCAAATCCTGCTGTCCCCTGACTCACCTAACTTGTAGGTGAGCACGAAGCCTGCTGTCCACAGGGTCCCTGGCACGGTCACCATATCCTGCAGAAGACGCAGGGTGTAACAGGGGTACTCTGAGGGCCCAGGAACTGGAAGCTGGCCCAGGACCCGCGCAGTGCAGGCCAAGGCCGCAGCCAGCCAGTAGGCGGCAGCTAGGAGCAGAAAGAGCCCTGGCCACGAGAGAGTGGGCAGGAGGGCCAGCAGCCCGCCCCCTGCCAGTGCTGCCCCCAGCTTATAAGCCACGACCTGCATGGTGCTGCCAGGCCCCAGCTCGGCGGGTTCTAGCAGCTGCACGGCCAGCGTGTCCAGAGCCACGTCCTGCACAGCCGCACCAAGGTTCAGCAAGAACAGCAGCCCCACCGCAGCGGCGGGCAACCCGGCCTGGCCGCTTTCCGAGAGAGGCAGTGCGGCCAATAGCCCGCACACCAGGCCCAGGGCTGCCGTGCTGCGCGCCAGCCAGGCCCGCGCGGAACCCCGCGCTCCCACCAGTGGGGCCCACGCCAGCTTGAACAGCCATGGGGCATACAGCGCCTTGGCCAGTCCCACCCGTGTCAGGGAGAGCCCGCGTGCCCGCAGCAGTGTGGGCAGCAGCCCGGACTGGAGCCCATAGGGCAAGCCCTGCACCAGGTACAGGCTGGCCAGAGGCAGCAGTTTCCCACGCATGCCGGCTCCAAGGCCCCGAGATCCGCTCCGGGCGGCGTCGGATGGTGTAAGGTCCCAACAGCATGAAGTCAGAAGTCACACTCCGGCATGGCTTAGGGGTAGAGCCCAGGTAGGGCAGAGCTTGGGTGTTGACACCCAAGAACAGAAGCCAGGTCCAAAGTGGGTGGAAAGCGATCTGCTCCCCAGGTGGTAGCCGTTCCACACCCGGCGGCCCGCAACTCCCAGCAAGCTCTGGGAAACTGCGGGTAATGGCCGGGGGGGCGGAGCCTCCGGGGAGGGATGAAGCTTGCATGGCGGGGCGCTCCGCACTTCCGGGCGGGCCTCAGGATCCTCCAAAGCCACCGAGCCGAGCACGGGCATGACGCTGCGCGGATATGGTGTCAGTGGTGCTTCGCGGCCACCGGCTCCAAGGCTGGAAGGTCGCGTGGGCCTCAAAAGACCAGGAGAGAGCCAGAGTCGGCTCTCGGGTGCTCCTGGTGGTCAGTCTAGCAACAAGCTCCGCCCAACCCCACCTGTCATCCCCTCCTCCCAGCCAACCAAGAGCCGGAGCTGTGTCCACGGCCCTATTCTCTCAGTTGTCAGCCCTAGTCCCTCCCAGGGTCCTCAAATCCACTCTAGAAGCGCCTCTCTCTCCTATTGCTGCAGTGCCCAGCCCTCGTTTCTCCAGCAGCCCCCGTGAAGGAGTTAGCCTTTTAATGGTTCCCCTGTCAACTACTGGATACTTCGCCACTGGACGTCCCCACTTGCTGTGCTGAGGCTTTTGTCCCCTCCCAAGGCAGTGCCCACAGGACAGCCATGGAAGGAGGGGATTTGTGTGAAAGGTCAGGGCCCAGGCTCAGCCAGGATACAGCCAACCACTGTCTAGTGTCTGGTGACAAGGGTAGGAGACCTCTGCCTAGCTAGAATTGGCCCTGCCAAGGGAAGGGCCCATGTGTGGCCTTTCCTGCTCAGAGTTGTGCCCTCAGGGGCGCCCAAGGACTAGATGAGGCTGTGAAGTGTGGTCTCTGTTAAGAACTATCTCTGTGGCTCAAGTGGCTAAGGCGCCAGCCACATACACTGGAGCTGGCAGGTTCAAATCCAGCCCAGGCCTGCCAAAAAATAGTCAGGCGTTGTGGTGGGCACCTGTAGTCCCAGCTACTTGGGAGGCAGAGGCAGAGAATTGCTTGAGCCTAGGAGTTGGAGGTTGCTGTGAGCTGTGATGCCACAGCACTCTACCCAGGGCAACGGCTTGAGGCTCTGTCTCAAAAAAAAAAAAAAAAAAAAAATCTCCATGGCTTGGCACCCGTAGTACAGTGGTTACAGCACCAGCCACATACACCAAGGGTGGTGGGTTTGAACTCGGCCTGGGCCAGCTAAACAATGACAACTGCAACAACAAAAAAAATAACCAAACATTGTGGCTGGTGCCTGTAGTCCCAGCTACATGGGAGACTGAGGCAAGAGAATCACGTAAGCCCAAAAGTTGGAGGTTGCTGTGAGCTGTGATGCCACATCACTCTACCAAGGGTGAGAAAGTGAGACGCTGTCGCAAAAAAAAAAAAGCATCTCCAGAGTGGTCAAAACTGGGTACCTTTGTCAGTACTGTCTCCAAGTCTGAAAGTCCCTAAAGCCACCCCAACTCCTGGGCCAACTTGAAGACACTTAAGCCAACACATTTCTTCAGCTGAAGAAGCCACTTTAAGTGGGCTTCCTGTCACTTCATCGTGTTTTCAGGCCCAGGTTTCTTCATCTATAAAATGGGAACTACCGTGGTTACCTCGGAGGGCCATCTGTGCAGACTAAACCAGTGTCCCACATTAACATTTCCACACATAGGCACTTATAGGGCACAGGAAATGTTTGTGGAAAGTCTTGGAAAACCAAGACTTTGTTAAGCCCTCAACTATCACCCTGTCCAGTCACCTGCATCCTATGGTTTACTATATCCCCTGTGCCAGCAGGGAAGAGGAAAACAACACAGGAAAGGGAGAAGGGAGGGAAAGGCTTTTTTTTTGAGATAGAGCCTCAAGCTATTGCCCTGGGTAGAGTGCTGTGATCACAGCTCACAGCAACCTCCAACTCCTGGGCTCAAGTGATTCTCCTGCCTCTGCCTCCCAAGTAGCTGGGACTACAAGCATCCGGCTATTTTTTTGATTGGCTATTTTATGGTTGCAGCTGTCATTGTTGTTTGGCTGGCCCAGTCTGGATTCCAACCCGCCAGCTCACATGTATATGGCTGGCACCTTAGCCACTTGAGCCACAGGCATTGAGCCAGGCTACTTTTTTTGTTTGTTTTTGAGACAGAGACTCACTTTGTCACCCTGGGTAGAGTGCCGTGGTGTTATCATAGCTCACAGCAACCTCAAACTCCTGGGTTCAAGTGATCCTCTTGCGTTAGCCTCCTGAGCACTTGGGACTACAGGAGGCTGCCGTGACACCTGGGCTAATTTTTTAGTAGAGACAGGGTGTCGCTTTTGCTCAGGCTGGTCAGGAAAGGTTACTTTTTCGCATATGACCACCTGGGAACCCCTGCTGTGGTGCTCTGTCACTCTTGTCTGGAGTACACTGGCACAACGACAGCTTACCACACCCTGCAACTCCCGGGCTCAAGCCATGCTCCTGCTTTAGCATCCCAAGTAGTCCTGTATTCTTTGTCGAACCCCAGTCTCACTCCTAACAGCTCTGGGGGCTCCCTGCAAGGAGGTGCAGGGCCCTGTTGTTCCCTCACATTCGGAACTCTACAAAGTCTAATTTCTACATGAGTGCCTTCATCTCTGCTGGAAGGTCAGAGATGCAGCCCACAGCAGGTGCAGAGCTTAGGGGCAGAGCCCAAGTGGGGCATTCCTCCTGTAGGAGGAATGAATAAACCAGGCTGAAAGGGCATCTCCTCTTCTTCCTTCCCCACTAGTGGACTGGTGTCTACTCAGGACTGGGTCCCCAGACCTGCACGAAGGCTGTCAAGGTGGCCAAAGATGGGGACCGTTCATATACATACAGCTGCCTCCAAGGAGTGAGAATGTCATAGCTTTATTAGCGCCCTAAGAGACACAGGGGCCCAGCCCCCAGGCAGCAGAAGCAAGTCCAGTGGGCTCCAGAGCCATTAGCCTCCACTGGCTAGGGTGCTCAGGAATACTCTCGGGTGAACTTGGTGTGGAACCAGCTCAGCTTCTCCAGCAGCTGCCGCAGCTTCTCCATGGGGGGCAGAATGGTCATCCTGAAAGGAGTAGACCAACTGTTAGCAAAGGCAGAAGGCCCTTAGGGAGGAGCCATGTGTGCTAAGCCTCACCTGAAGTGGTAGGTGCCTTCCCGCTGCCCGAAGCCACTTCCAGGCACCACGCAAATGCCAGTCTCCTCCAGAAGCCGAAGGCAGAAGAACATATCAGGTGCTAGGCCCAGCTCCTGGGGGGAGGGGGGGGGCGGCAGGGAGGTCAGGGCGTGATGCTCGCCCCCACCGCCACTGCCCCCATCCTCCCAGCCAGACCTCAGCACGCTGCACGGCGCGCGGGGGCAGCTGCACGCGTGGGAAGGAGTACATGGCGCCTTGCACCGGGTTGCAGTGGATGCCGGGAGCCTCGTTGAAGACCTGCTCAGTGAGCTTGGCCTTGGCCGCCAGCTCCGCCAGCACGGCCTGTCTCTCCTGTGGCCGTGGAGAGAGGGCTGATCAGGGCTGGCTGGCGGCGGTGGGCCCCAGTCCCCCACCCCCACCGACAAGGCTCCCCCTCGCTTACGGCTTGGAATTGCACAAAAGAGGGGTCGGATGGCACGGGTGGGCTGACCACCAAGTCGAGCAGGGCCTGGCCCGGCGCTGGCGGGCACAGCCGCACGCTCATCAGCTTCAGCATCTGCTGCCGTACCGCGGCGTCCATGTTCACCACTTCCACGTAGCCGCCACGGAACCCGCACCTGCGAGGCGAGGGCTGTTGTCTAGGCCGGTTTGGGAAGAGAGGGCCAGCGCTGCCCCACCAGCGGCCCACACGCACTCGCCCATGTAGCCCTTGGAGATGGAGTGGAAGGAGGCGAGCTCCTGCTGCCCAGCGTAGGGTGGCCCCATCTCCATAAGCACCTTCTTGAATGAGTGGAACTGCGAACCCTCAGCATACACGTTGTCCTGGTACACCTGGAGGCAGTAGGGCATCAGGGGGAACCAGCCGCTGCCCTGCTCCCCACTCCCATGCGCGCCCCTGCCCACACCTCATCAGCCAGCAGGAAGAGCCGCTCTTCGAAGGCAAAGCGGATCACAGCCTCAATGCACTCTCGGGTCTGCACCTGCCCTGGGGTGCGGGGAATGGTCCGGGTCAGCCGAGGCCTGCACTGCTGGGCGCTGGGAGGCAGGCCAACCCGGGCAGACTGGGCCAGGGTGCACTGCGGCCGGGTGAAGGGTGGGCAACGCACCAGTGGGGTTGCCAGGGTTGATGACGCAGAGCGCACGGGGACGACAGTGGTCACGCGCTTGACGTAGAGCGCGCTGCAGCTCGGCCACGTCGAGCGCCCAGGAGCGTTCCTCGTCCAGGTAGTAGTCCACCTGCACCGCATCCAGCTCCGCCAGTGTGGCCGAGTACAGCGGGTACTGCGGTATGGGAATGAGCACTCCCGTGCGCATGCAGCCCTCGCCGGCCACCAGCAGCTTCAGCACCGTCTGCAGGTGGGATGGAGAGGGTGGGTTGGAAGAGCCTGGGGCCGCATGGTCCCAGCCTCCTGCCGTTCCCAGCTCCAGATGAGCGCCTCTAGCCAGGCATACCCAGGCCCGGCCTACCACGATGGCGTCACTGGCCCCTGTAGACAAGAAGATGTTGTTGGGGTCCGCGAGGATGCCTCCGTCGCGCCTCTCGATGTACCGCGCCACATCCTCCCGTATCAGCTGGATGCCAGAGCTGGTGCTGTAGGCTCCTGGAGGTGGGGGTGGGGGTGGGGGGTGCGCATGAAGGGGACCAAGTCCCGAGGCAGCCCTCTGCTGGTGCTACCCCCTTTGCTTCTCCCTGGGGCTAAGCTGGATCTGAACTGGGGCTTACCTAGGCTGTGGCCCCCGCAGGCCTGCAAGATACGCTCTGCCCTTTTCTTGGCATCCTCAGGGAAGTTGGGGCTGCTCAGGAGATCAGGGTTTACGCAGAGGGCCAGGACCTGGGAGGACCAAGTACTGAAGCCTGGGCGCAGGCTGGGGTGAGGGGGCACCACCGGCTGTGTAGGAGCCTCACCTGGCGCAGGAAGGTGATGGGTTTCTGCCCCATGGCCTGTGCATCCCCAATATTAGCGCGGATGACCTCTGTGAAGGGCTTCTTAACACCCTGGGAGGGAAGGGGAGCAGCAATCTCTCAACCCTGTTCCCATGTGTCACTGGGGCTGGGGCCCTGTTCACCCGCCAGGGTGCAACCAGGAATTGGCAGTGGGGCCCTAGGCCATACCTGGCGCAGCTCCTGCTCCAGCTCCAAGGCACGAAGCACTATCGGGCCACGCACCGCATACTCCACCCTCCGCACACACGGGTTCATGGTGTCCAGCGTCAACACCTTCTCTGTCAGCCCATTCCTTGCAGCCTGATTCTGGTTACCTGCCCTCAAGGCCATGGCTCTGCTCAGACCAGGCAGGAAGGCAGTTCAGATGGCAGAACCCCGAAGCAGGGAAGGGGGCAGGTGGGTCCAAGCTCCGTGGGCCAAGGAGCGGGGAGCCTAGCTTGGGAAGATGCAAAGTGAGAGGGCACCCTCTTCGCTGCAGCTTGCTGGTCCCACTGAGAGGGACAGACAGGGCTGAAGGAGCTGGGACAGCTGGGCTCCGCCCCACCCATCTGGGCACAGCTCTGCCCCAGGGAGCCAGAGGGAGTGGGTGAGGCAGCAGGCGGGGCTTGGGGCGAGGCCCAGTGTCCGCCCAGTGTCCCCATGAAAGGAGAGCAAAGCCCAGATGGGGGTAGGTGCAGAAGTAAGGTCCAAACACTGAGGGACTGAGCGTGGGGGAGGGTAAGCGCCTGGGCCCTGCTGCTCTGGGGGGTTGGCAGAGCTAGAAAGGGCTGACCCCAAGGTAAGAATGGATCCTGGGACCACTGGAGATTTACCCCAGTAGGGATCGGCTGAGGGCTACCCCTCTTGGCACCCCCATCTTTGCGTGGGCCAGTGCCCCTGTCTCCTAGGTAACTGAGCCAGGCCTCAGGAATCCTGGGGGGTGCTGGGGGAGGGGAGTGACAAGCTCGGCCTCTGGGTTCCATCGGGCTGGCAGCCACGGCCTGGAGGCTGCAATAGCACTGTGGTTGGACCTTGGTCTCTGATCAACACCGCAGGGTGGTGGAGATGTTGAGGGAGGGGGCTGGAGTCAAGCAGACCAACCTTGGGCCCAGGACACCTCACACCTCAGCTGTTCAGATTGAGGTCATGCCCTTTCTCCAGGCACCAGCAGGAGTTGCCCCTGGAACCACACCCCAGGGTAGGGGTGACCTATGGTCCCCTTCACTCGTGCTCCAGATTGGTGTAGAGAGCAAGGGAACTGTGATAGGCCCTTGGAGCCCCACCTCCTCAGGGAGCTGACCAGCTATGCCCAGGCATTGGTCTACCCTAGCAGCTGGCACCTAACAGTATGTAAGTCAGGGCCCTCTGAGCTGGGCTGTGGGCAGCTGAAAGGAAACAAGGGGGGGGTGGGGTGTCTTGGCTCCTCTGACCCTGCTGGCTGGGAGAAAAGCCACCAGGGAGCCCCGGCTGGCCACACCCTCCCCTCACACAGCTTAGCTCCACTGCCAGGACAGCCTGCCTCTTTGACCCCCTGTGTCATGCCCGGGCACAGGTTAATATGGGCTTGGCCCCAGGCAGGGCCCAAGTGGCAGCCCTGGGAAAAGTGGACCCCAGACAGCTGCCTTGCCTCACACACTAAATTTAACCAGCAGCCAGCCTCTGGTCCTCTCCCAGCCCTGCTAAGGACACCCCTGCAACTCCAGATACTAGAGGAAGGGTGAGGCCAAGGGATACTGTGCTGCCCCAAAGGGTGCCACACCAGTAGGGAGGGAAGCCTGCACTTGTGTACCCAGCACTGGCAGCCATGCAGAGCTGCCCACCATGAACATGAGCTGGTGCTGCCCTCAACACTCCTGCTCTAGGCCCCTTAGGGGCCCCTTTACCCTGACATTGTGTCTGGCCAGCTTAGAGCTGAGAGGCCAGCTGCTGTCCTCTATCCAGCCAGGCAGAAGCTGGCAGCCAGGCCCCAGGACCAGGGCCAAATGCCAGTAACTGGGGCCTCACCCACTCCTGGGGGAATCTGTGATGCCAGCCTGTACCTGTTCTGCCCCACAACTCATTTCCAGGCCATGGTCTCTTCCCTGCAGACACTTCTGCCCTGGCTCCCAAGGACCTGCTTGCCAAAGCTCCCTGCTCTTCTCCAGAAGGCAAAGTCACAGAGGAGCTTCCAGGAAGCTGCGAGAGGGTGTGGACAAGGGCCAGCTTCTTGCCCAGTGGCCATGGGCCTTATTCCCACACAGGCGCTGTGGCTGCCACAAGCCTTAGCATGCACCTACAGGCCTCAGTGTACATGGGGATGGGAGGTTCCCAGTCAAACAGCACAACCTACTCGCCCCAGGGGGACGGTGGCCCAACTGAGACACACACAAGGCTCAGTGGCCAAACAGCTCTTTACCAGGACTCAGGGGATAAAACAGTCTTTGCAGCCAGGTGCCCCCAAGCGTGTCTTCTGGGACACAGGTCCATCCCTGGGAGGGGCCAATGTCCTAGCCGGTGGACATCAGGAAGGGTCCATGTTGCCCACCTGCAGCACCAAGGAACACTGGGGGTGGGGGCCATGCCACCAAGCTGCTCACATAAGCAGGCAACATGGCCTCTTCTCCATGGAGGCCTCCTCCGATGGGGCTGTGAGCTTGAGCAGGGGAGGGTCCATGCCCATCCCTAAGTCGCAGTTAGGCTGAGAGCTCTCGCTAGCAGCAGGCAGGACAGATTCGGGGGCCTCAGGCCCCTCAGGAGCAGCTCTCTGCAGTTTAGCAGCAGCTCGCTGGCGTTTGAGCTCTGCCAAGGTGTGGTGGGCCTTGTCTCGGACAAGGACATGGGGGGCAGTACTCTCCGGGAGGCTCAGCTGATAGGAAACACACCGGTCCAGTCGCTTGGAGTACAGGTGCCGCCCAGGGGGGGCCCCTACTCTACCGTTGTGTGGCCTGACCACCTCAGGGCTGTCCTCCTGTGGGCAGAGCAAAGGCCCCAGGGTGTCAGGAGGCTCTTCCTTTGGCCTCTCCCAGCCTGGAGTTCCAGGCTGTGTGGTCATGGAGGGACAGACAAAAGCGGATGAAAAGTAGCTGCTGACCCCTGTGGGGCACACACACCCCACCGCCTCCAGGGGGGCAGTGCAGAGGAAGAACCAAGGCACCCAAGTCGGTCAGGAGCCTGGGCCCAGCAGGGGCAAGGTGTGGCACACACCTCAGGAGGAGGTAGCTGAAGCTCAGCATCTGTCTGGTGGTCCTCATCATCCTCAGGTGGCTCTGGGCTGGGGGGTGGCGGCTGCTGCCACACAATGGCCTCCTGGGCATGCTCTTTGCGGTACAGGTTGGTGCGCTGGGTCAGGCTCACCCGCCTTACCACCTTCCTGGGGGTAGGGGTAGAGTGAGGGGAAGACACCACTCACCCTCTGGACTCTGCCCCATGAGCTCAGAACTCCAGCTGGCACCTCAGCTGGGCGTCTCACATCAGCAGGGGCTTTGCCCAAATGGGCAGGGCTGGGCCAACGCTGGAGGCTCACCCATGGCTGCCTGCACTGGAGGTGCGGCGGCGCAGCAGGGAGCGCTGGCGGCCCTGGGCACGCAGGAGTGCGTCGTGCTTGTGCTTCAGCTCCAGCAGCTTGGCCCGCACCTCTTCATCTCCACAGACATCTGGGGAGAAGTGGGCACAGCATCACGGGCGCCCTCCCTGCCTTGCCCCTCCACAGATTGGAAGTGGACACCCCGGAAGCTCACCAAGAGGTGTCTCGTCCATCAAGGACTTTCCATTCAGGTCAGCCCCATGTGCCACGAGCAGCTCCACGAGGTGCACCTGTGGGCCGCGAGCTGGAGCTGCTAAAGGCTCAGAAGCCACAGAGCCCACCCCACGCACCTGCTCCTAGCCCCACACCCACCTGACACCAGTAGGCTGCTGCATGCAGCGGCTCCCAGCCATCCTGGTCCTTGGCGCTCAGGCTGGCTTGGTGTTCCAACAGCAGGGCAGCCACCTTGCCGAACCCGTTGGCAGCAGCAATGTGCAGCTGCAGGCAAGCCACCTAGCCTTAATCCCAGCCCCATACCCCTCCAGCAGCGGCGCCCCAGGTCCCCATTTCTCACCAATGTGGCCCCGTGGTCCAAGGAGGCATTGAGGTCAGCCCCTGCCCGCAGCAGGCTCTGGACGTCCTCCAGCAGGCACAGCTCCCGCATGGCCCGGGCCCCCTCAATGCTGTCCTGGGTGACACCTGTGAGGCACAGGCTTAGCATAAGCACACTGGAGGGTGGCTCCCCAATGGGCACAGCCACACTCACCGCGGTTGGCCATGGCAGTCTCCAAGCAGTCCAGCGTCTGCTCATTGTCACATAGGTCATAGGGCATATTCCCATCAGTGTTGACCGCCAGGAGATTAGCACCACTGCAGGCAGGATGGATGGGGTGCTGGCCACAGCACCAGGCTCCTCAGAGAGGTCCCCAGTACAGGGCTGCTCCTCAGGAAGGACAGGGTGGACGTGGAAGAAGGGGCTTGGGCCCCACCCACTATAAGGGCCTCTGGGCCCCTAAGGCTGGATCCTGAGCTTAAGCCAGACAAGCCATTCTGCAGTCTCTGCTCTCTGAGGCGCCAGGTTCCCAGCAACTGTCTGGCCCCATAAACACACAGTAGGCCTGCCTGCTGGGGGACAGCTGGATTCTGGTGACCCCAAGGGAAGAAGGTGGTGGGGAGGAACAGACAGAGGCTCTGCTCTGTGGGCCCAGGGTAAGGAGGGATCTGAAGCCCAGGACACAGAAGTGGCTGCCCCCATGGGGCAGAGGAGCAGGGCCTGTCAGTACCAGGCCTGCCATCTGCATGCCCCACCCTTCTCCCTGGAATTTGTGTATGGCAGGGACCGCACCCACTCACAGTGCTGTCCTTGCCTATTCTGCTCCAAGGATGGCCTGAGCCTGGCCCTCCTCTTGAGCTAGGACTCAGGCACAGGTCAGCAAAGGTTAAGGCAGAACCCAGGAGACTCAGAGCCTAAGACAGTTCAGGAGGAGCCACCTGAGCTGCCCTCTGAGGAAATCCCTTCCTGACAGAGGCACCCAGTGGGCCCTACCGGGCAATGAGCAGCTCCACCAGATGCAGGTGGCCACAGGTGGCCGCAGCGTGCAGAGGTGTCCAGCACTCACTGTCACAGGCGTTGACATTGGCCCCAGCACCCAGGAGCTGCTGTGCCATCTCTTGGAAGCCATCGATGCAGCACTGAAAACGCAGGGTCTGAGCACCTGGAGGCCAGGGACAGCCCCTACCCCACCCACCCCCAGCACCAGCTGACCTGGTGCAGCGCTGTCAGGCCATCCTCATTGGCCAGGTCAGGGCTGACCCCGCTCCTGAGGAACTGGCGGACTAGAAGAGGGGGAGGCAGAGTTGGGGAAGGGTCCTGGGTGGCCCATAATGTTCCTGTCAGGTCCCTGGCCAACTGTGCTGTGGCCCAGGAACTGGCAAGGGATGACACAGATGGCAAGAGGCAAGCCAGAGCCAGAGAAGGGCTTGAGAGCAGCAGAGTCCATCCACCCTAAGCAGCCCACACCCCACAAGCCCTCTGGCTCCAACACCCACATGCCCTGCATCACAGACCCCCCACAGGCCTCCCATGTGAAAGCAGCCCTCCCATAAGCCCACCTGCCGCCCCAGAGGGGGGTCACTACAGCCTACAGGGCAGGCACCAGCTGGAGCCTTTGTGAGAACCCAGGGACCCTGCCCACCCCCAGCTCTGTATTCACTGTCTCTGGAGTCCTCTAGCACTTGGGGTTCCCACCCCCACCCTGCAGAGCTCAGGCCCCAGCTTTCACCAAGGTCACCAGGGCCCTCCTAGCCTGGCATGCAGCAGAAGGCCACACCACCTCCCCAGCTCCCTACGTGCACCTTGGAGCACCCCCTCCTTGGTCACCTGCCTCTAAGCCCCCAGAGGACTCCTGTCCACACAGGGAGGTGCGGGCCAGGCATCGCCCACTCCTCCTCACCCTCTTCTCTGGAGAGAGGCAGGAAGGGCCCTCAATAGCCACCAAGATGGCTCTTCCCCCTAGATGCCAGGACACCAGAAATGGCACCCACATAGTAGAGCCCCAGCTCTGGGGCACAGGAGTAGCGGGAGCCCACTGAAAGCTTAGGAGGTTCCGACCTGCCTTCCAGTGGGTACCATCCTACTCTTAGGCAGTGAGACCAGGGCTCTCCTGCACATCCCAGCACCCTGGGAAAAGGCAGTGCAGGGCTCAGTGCCTGTGGCTTAAGCAGCTAAAGCACCAGCCACATACACCTGAGCTGGTGGGTTTGAATCCAGCTTGGGCCCACCAAACAACCACAGCTGCAACCAAAAAATAGCCAGGCGTTGTGGCAGGTGCCTGTAATCCCAGCTACTTGGGAGGCTGAGACAGGAGAATCACTTGAGCCCAGGAATTGGAAGTTGCTGTGAGCTGTGATGCCACAGCACTCCACCCAAGGCAACAGCTTGAGGCTCTGTAGCAGGAAAAAAAAAAAAAAAGGCAGTGCAGGCTACCGGCCACTCCTCACCCAGCAGGGCCAGGCCCTGGGCACTTCTGCAGGCTCCTCTGGGCCTGCCACGGCCATAGAGCTCACCACATGTCTGGGCATCTGTGTGTGGCCCCATCTGAAGGACAGCTGTCACAGCATGGGCTGGCCTCAGGACTGCCCATCACTTGGGGCTTGTCAGATGGGAGGGGTGGGAGACAAAGGCCATGCAGGCTGAAGTGGCCTAGAGCCCAGGAGCTACAGATAGGCCCAGCCCTGAGCTCTGGTTTAAGACAGTGCCCGGAGGGCCAGGGAGAGGGCTGTCCACTGTGCATAGGCCTGGGGCTCAGTCACACCCACCTTCCTCCAGGTCATTTCGGGAAGCAGCCTCCAGAAGGGTAACACTGGGTGGGAAGAGGACCTGTTTCTGGCACCCACGGCTGATGGCCTCCTTCAGTGGCCGCTCTCCGTAGACCTTCTTACACTGGGCCTCCTTCTCAGCCTGGGCCCACAGTTTTACCTGCTGGGCACGTCGCTTTTGGGCATGTTTCAGCCGCTCCTGTGCACTCATCCTGCACACCAGGGGCATCTCTGCCAGCAGCTCCAGGTGCTCAGCCATGGTGGGGCTGCCAGTCCACAGGGCTGCTTGGAGCACCAGAGTGGGGATTTGGGTGCCAGGCTGGGCCTAAGGAGTAGGGCAGCTGGCTGGACTGGCACCCTCGGGGGCATCCCCTTCTCAAGGCTTGGTGCCCTCTGCCCTGGCACAGCTGGGTCAGGAGGACCCACACAGTGCCCAGGCCACCTTGTGGGGCACAGGCCCCAGGCAGGGAGAGCAACGTGGGAGGGTGCCCACAGCTGGCTCCCTAGGCAGGCCTGTCCTCGAGCTGCTCCGTGAGCTGGGCCTCTGTGTAAGCAGCCTCGCCTGCCTCCTGGGGTCAGGGTGCACAGCCTGCAGGACCTGGCTGGCCTCAGTCCAGGGACTGAAGGTAATCACCAGATTATAAACCTCCAGCTTCCCGGCACCGTGCTGAGGAAAAGGGAGGGCAGGTCCAATGAGCACCCCGAGAGCCCTCGGTTCACCTTCCCGGCCTCAGGAGCATGGGGGGCCTGGGAGCAGCCAGGGCCCAGCCCCTGACCCTCCCACCTGTCCACAGTCAGTGCATTAGTACTAATAAAGAGGTGCAGCCTCAGAGGCTGGGGTAAGTGTGTGGTCAGTCGTGGAGTCCCTGCTACCAGTGCTGAGAGCACAGGTGGGCCTGTCACCAGGTTCTTCAGTACAGCCTCCCTTCCGGCAGCTATGCACACCTGAGGAATAACAAAGAAGCACATCGAGGCAGAGCCAGGTGGGACCAGGCTCCTGGGCTTCTTGGGATCCACCTGTATGAGGCCCTACTGCCCGCAGATAGCATTACAAGACAACAGTCCTGATGGGGAATTTCTCTGTTTCCTGCACTACACTTGGAAAGACAGAGGCTGTCTCAGGTCCTGCACACATGCCCTTGCCAGAAAGGGCTATGTAGCTGCAGCTGCCCCAAGGGCTCTGCCTGCTTGGGCCTCCCTAAGGGCAGGGCCTCCCTCAGGGCAGGGCCTCCTCCTGACCCTCCACTCTCACTGTCCAGGATGGACACCTCTTCCTTGCTGGGTCCCTGGTCCAGGCCAGCCAACACTTTGGCCACAAGTGTGGCCAAAGATTGTGTGAACAGAGGCACAGGTGCCCCCTCTTGGGTTTATCTGGACAGACAGGCAGACAGCTCCAGTGGGGGTCCTGCCAAGTACTGCCCTACACTCCGACTGTGGTTGCTGGGCTGATCACAGGCCACTCCTCCGAAGGCATTGGCCATGCTCTGTTCAGAGGATGTCTACTAGGCACACCCTGTTTTTCACTCACCCAGGCCTCTTGGCCATCTAGATACTGCCCCAACTTTTCTCTGACCAGACTTCATATAGAATCTCAGTAAGCATCCCCTTCTAGGAAGAACCTAGGTCCTTCCCGCTCAGGGGCCCCCATTTACCTGGCAGCCCCACTTCACAGATGTAACTGTCCTAGCCCTAGTCCCCTTCTGCACACCTGGCCTCAGTAGCTTTCTGGGGACAGTGCCAGTAAGGCCAGCTGCCTACATCCTCAGCTAGCCAGCGCTCTCCTTCTGAGCAATAGCCAAGTGTGGCCACCTTTGCAGACCACTGAGAACAAGGTAAGCGCAGATACCCCACCAGCCTCCTGTGTCTTCTGCTCTTCCCCTGGAGACACAGCATCCCCCTGATGGGCTGGACTCTGAGTCTAGAAGGCACCCTGACAGCTTCCCATCCATGAGGATGGGGCACTCAGACCTTCCCCCACAGAACTAGCAAGGTGGGAGCATCACCTCACTGCCATAGCCTACAGGGCACTGACAGAGACAACAGCCCCCTCCCAGAGAGACCAGACCACAAGCAAAGAGCAGGGCTGCCCCTGCCCAGAGCCCCCAGTTTCTGGGCTCGAGAAGGAAAGATTAAGAAGATTCAGCAGACATCGCCTACTACCCCCATCATTTTATGCAGGAAGCACTGACACCCTTGTCCTACAGAAGAGAAAACCACCTGAGAGCAGCAACCACTTTACACATGAACACATGTCTTCTGCTCGACTCATTTTGAGGCATATCCATGAAAATGTGGTGAACACCCTCAGCCCCAGCCCCTCTGGCTGGAGTGGGAAGAACACAAGTTGGCGGGCTGCAGCCCCCCATACAGCCCCCACTGCCCCAGGCAGCCCAGGAGGCTCTGTCCTGCCCCCCCCCCCCCCCACCCCCACGAGTCCCCAACCTGGGGGGAACAGGGTGATAAAGTCCTGGGAACTCTCTGAGCAGCTACTCCAGGCTGGAAGCTGCCTGAGGACAGTCTTCCTATGGCCTTGGGTGGGTTGCCCTGGGTGCCCTATTCCAGGATAACCCTCCATCCGGAGGTACCATGAGCAACCAGCTTCCCTAGACTGATCCACAAAATCCCAGCCTTCCAGGTCCCTGAAGCTGCCTCTGAAGGGGCAAGCCAGCCAAAGTCCATGGCAGGTCTTCAGGCTCCAGAAGGAAAGGCTGCCCCTGCCTACCTGAATCTTGGCAGCCCAGCTAACCTCACCATGCCTTTTCCCCTCCTCTTAGCCAAGAAAAGACCAGGAACAGCCAAAGCCTAGAAGACACATCCCTTAGCTGAGCCACGCAGGCTCAGTGGCCAGCTCAGCAGAGTTCCCATATTGCATCCAGGTCAAGAGGTTCCTCTCTTAGGCAGGGCAGCTCCCTGGCTATGCTCCAAGGACCCTCCCCAGGCCTCCTTGGAATGCCAAACAGAGATAATCTGGTAGATTTATCCCAGTGCCCAGCTCTAAGCCAGGCAAGCTGCATGGGAGTGTGGCTCAGGTGAAAGGAGCCCCTGTAAGGACACTGGCCACTGCCCCCACCCTGCTGACCCCCAGCCTGCATATGGGACAGCTGGCCTTCAGTACAGGAGGCCCAGTATCCAGACTCCAGCCCATGCTCCCAGCAGCTCCAATGAGAACTGACCCCTATCTGTCCAAGTGCTGAGGCTCTATCCTGAGTGCCCAGCACCACCCTCACTGCTGTGCTCATGGCACTGCCAGCACATCACTTTCCACCTGGGGAGACCAAAACACCTCAATTCAGAGCCCCCATCAGCCACTCGTCATCATGCCTCCTGTGCCCACCCCCCAGCATCCGTGGTGCAGTGGGAGTCCAGAGGCACACAGAGTATCTGCTTTGTTCACAGTAGACAGTTGAAGGTAGACAGAGGTGGTGTGCTGTCCAGAGACAGGGAAGAAGGGAGGGGTGGGAGGGGAGCCCACCTGCCTCTGGGCAGCATAGCAGCACAGTGCCAGGGACAGCACCAGCCTCCCCAGCCTCCAAACTCCTGGCTGCCCTCCTGGCTCTGTGAGGCTTAAGTCCTCTCGGGTGCTTAGGGTCGTTGGAGATGGTTCCTGTCACTTGCAACCAAGAGAGTTTAATATATATATATATATATATATATATATATATATTTATTTATTTGAAACAGAATCTCAAGCTGTCATCCTGGGTAGAGTGCCGCAGCATCACAGTTCACAGCAACCTCCAACTCTTGGGCTTAAACAATTCTCTTGCCTCAGCCTCCCAAGTAGCTGGGACTACAGGCGCCCACAGGCGCCCACCACAATGCCCGGCTATTTCTTTTTTGTTGCCATTGTTGTCTTAGCTGGCCTGGCCTGGGCCAGGTTTGAACCCACAAGGCTTGGTGTATGTGGCCAGTGCCCTTCCCACTGAGCTATGGGTGCCGCCCAACCAAGAGAGTTTTATTTGCAGCAGTATCTATAAGAGCAAAAACCGGGAAACATTTACCTGTTGTTTTGGGAAAAGTGAAGGATGTAGGTTCGGCTCTTACAGCTCAGCAGCTAGGGCACCAGCCACATACAACAGGGCTGGCAAGTTCCAACCCAGCTCAGGCCTGCCAAACAACAACGACAAGTACAACAAAAAAATAGCCAGGTGTTGTGGTGGGCACCTGTAGTCCCAGCTACTTGGGAGGCTGAGGGAAGAGACTTGCTTAAGTTTAAGAGTTTAAGGTTCCTGTGAGCTGTGATGCCACAGCACCCTACAGAGAGCAACGAAGTGAGACTGTCTCAATTAAAAAAAAAAAAAAAGTGAATGATATGGTGTCTTTTTTTTTTTTTTTTTTTTTTTTGTAGAGACAGAGTCTCACTTTACTGCCCTGGGTGGAGTGCCGTGATGTTACAGGACTCACAGCAACCTCCAGCTCTTGGGCTTCCGTGATTCTCCTGCCTCAGCCTCCCGAGCAGCTGGGACTACAGGCGCCCGCCACAATGCCCAGCTATTTTTTGGTTGCAGTTCGGCCAGGGCTGGGTTTGAACCTGCCACCCTCGGTATATGGGGCCAGCGCCCTACTCACTGAACCACAGGCACCACTTTCTTTTTTCTTTTTGAGGCAGAGTCTCACTCTGTTTCCCTGGGTACAGTGCCATGGCATCACAGCTCCCAGCAACCTTGAACTCTTGGGATGAAGTGATCCTCCCACCTCAGCCTCCCAAGTAGCTGGGACTACAGGTGCCCACCACAATGCCCGGCTATTTTTTGGTTGTCATTGTTGTTTGGCAGGCCCAGGCTGGATTCGAACCTGCCAGTTCCAGTGTATGTGGCTGGCGCCCTATCCACTGAGCTACAGGCTCTGAGCCGATGTGGTGCCTTTCTATAGAATAATGTCTATGCACACATGCCCTGGGTAGAGTGCCGTGGCATCATAGCTCACAGCAACCTCCAACTCTTGGGCTCAAGCGATCCTCCTGCCTCAGTTTTTCTGTTTTTAGTGGACATGGGGTCTCACTTTTTGCTCAGGCTGGTCTCAAACCCATGAGCTCACACTATCTACCCATCTCGGTCTCCCAGAGTGCTAGGATTACAGGCATGAGCCCCTCACCTGGCCTGACACCATCCATTCTGAGAAGGAGTCAAATGACCAGAGACCTTCAAATGCAGCCAGGGCAGACCAGCCACAGAGAAGGGATGTGGACACTGGGAAGGGGTCTGCCTACATTGGGTGGGCAGTGCCTGGGGCAGGGGTGAGGCAGGCCCACTGTACACATCCTGCAGTGAAATATGCTGGGATGGTTTGCAGGCCACAGACCTGCCTGGAGCAGGAAAGGAGGTGGCTGTGGAGAGACCTCTGCAGCTATAAGAGCAGCCTGAGAATACCAGGGCACAGGCTGCAGCAGGACTGGGTGTGCCCCGGGGGTCTTCAGGCTGCTCTAAGGAGGCAGCAGCTTAGGGAAGCTGGCAGGTGAGAAGCAAGGGCCGGGAGACAAGAGTTCGGAGTGTTGTCCTGGACATCTCGTCACTGTGGCCATCCCACAGGACGCTCTGTGCAGCTCACCTCCGCCCCATCCTGTTCTAGGAAGTCTGCCCTGCAGCACCTGCAGAGGCAGCCCTGATGATAGAAAACACTAGAAATGGCCCAGATGCCTCTCCAGGGGCCTAGCTAGACAAACCCTAAAGGGTGTAGGAGGCAGCTCTCCTGTGTGTTATTATGAAAAGATTTCTAAGAAATAGTGTTTGTTCAGTGAAGTAAAAAGGTATAAGATCATGTACATGCTATTTTTTTGTGTAAAAAAAGAAAAAAGGCTTGGCACCAGTAGCTCAGTGGGTAGGGCACTGGCCAGATACACTGGGGCTGGTAGGTTCAAACCTGGCCCCTGCTAAACAACAACAACTACAACAACAACAACAAAAAAATGGCGGGCACCTATAGTCCCATCTACTTGCAAGGCTGAGGCAAGAGAATCACTTAAGTCCAAGAGTTTGAGGTTGCTGGGAACTGTGATACCACAGCACTCTACAGAGGGCGACATAGTGAGACTATGTCTCAAAAAAAAAGGAATGAATGCTTGCATAGGAAACATGAGAAAAATTGGTAATGATGGAGTAATTAGGGAAAAAAACCCAGAAACATGAGAAAAAGACATAAGAAATGAAAAAAGGTGGCAACAGGGCAGGGCAGTGGGTAGATGGGACTTGTGATGGGGCCCTTAAACAGTGGTTCTCAACCTTCCTAATGCCACAACCCTTTAATACAGTTCCTGTGAATCGCTACCCACAGGTTGAGAACCACTGCCTTAGGATCCTGTGAAGAGTCTTTGGAAAGAGCACTGCCAGCAGTGCAGGAGGGGGTGGTGGGTGGTGTTGCCCTCCAAGCAGGGCTCTCCTGAGAACTCTGGCCAGGGTGGGAGAGAGGCAGAGCTGAGAAGACCCAGAGGAGCAGTGCAGAGAGCTCCCAACCCAGGATCCCCTGCTGCTCCCTCCCACACAGCCCCCTCTGGAGACCTGGCTTTTCCCCTAGCCCTACAGGCCCTTCCCCACCCCCAAGAATCCTAGCTGGGACACAAGTCAGCACCGAGCACCAGTCCTTGCAGTGGGCACCATCCCCCACCAATTGCATTCTGAACTCAACATCCGCCTGGACAATCCTTCAACAGCCAGTGACCTCTTCTGTTTTGTTTTCATTTTTTAAAGACAGAGTCTCACTTTGTCACCCTTGGTAGAGTGCTGTAGTGTCACAGCTCACATTAAACTCGTACTCCTGGGCTTAAGTGATTCTGGCGTCAGCTTCCTAAGTGGCTGGGACTACAAGCTCCGGCCACAATGCCCGGCTATTTTTAGAAATGGGGCCTTGCTCTGGGTGAGGCTGGTCTCGAACCTGTGAGCTCAGGCAATCTACCCACCTCCACCTCCCAAGTGCTGGGATTACAGTCATGAGCCACTGTGCACAACAGCCAGTGACCTCTTCTTGTAGACAACGTCCTCATCCTTAGCCTCAACTATACCCTTGGCCCATCACCACCAGAGACTGGCCCCCTCCATCAACCCGTTCTCTGCTCATCTTCCCCACCTGTCTCCTCTCACCATCATTCTCTGCCCACTGCTCCTCTGCGCAGCTCCTGCCAGCCCTGTCCCCAGCTCTGCATCACTCCCTACACACCAGGCCTCACCCCATCCCCTCACAGGTGCCCCACGGCTGCACTAGGCTTGGGTGAGAAATCACCAGTTACTCCAAAGGACCAGCAGTCTCTGATTGAAGACCAGGCACAGCTTCCCAAGACACTTGGGCTTTCAGAAGTCCCCCAAACAGAAATACACATGCTACCTGAGAACACCACAGCAATCAGAAGGGCGCCCTCTCTTATCTGTAACAACACAACAGAGCAGTATCCACAGCATCAATGCCTGGGAATAAATCTGCCAAAATGCACACAGAGAACGTGTGACATCACAACAAGATAGGAGAGAAGACGAAGATGGAGGGCAACAGCACGGTTACTGGGTTAGAGATTCAGAGCTGCGACACGCCACTTCTCCCCAAATTCATCTAACATTCAAAGCAGTCCAAATCAAAATGCCAACAGGTGCATGCAAAATTCACAAGCTAATTCTCCTTTTTACATAGAGATGAAAAAAGGCCAAGAACAGTAAGGGTAATCCTGAAAAAGAAGAAATTTGAAGTAACTACAGTTCTAGATATCAATTTCTTACGCAGTTATATAAACAAGACCCTGAAGTATTTGCTTAGGAATAGATAAATAAACCAATGGAACACAGTGGAAATAAACCCACACATGTGTAACTTCTGGATTTATGACACCGCAGAGAAGCAGGAAAGGTCTTTTCACATAAATAGTATTGGGTCAAGTGGATATACATATGTTAAAAAATTGACCCCTCCGCTTGGTAAACTGCACATCTAAATGTAAAAGATACGGGGGAAGCTCGTAGCTCAGTGGTTAGGGTGCCGGACACATGCTGGTGGGTTCGAACCTGGCCCAGGCCTGCTTAAAAAAAAAAAAAAAATCGCCAGGTGTTGTGGCGGGTGTCTGTAATCCCAGCTACTAGGGAAGCTGAGGCAAGAGAATGGCTTGAGCCCAAGAGTTTGAGGTTGGCTGCGAGCTATGATGTCATAGCACTCTACCGAGGTTGAGAAAGTAAGACTCTTTCTCAATTAAAAAAAAAAAAAAAAAAAAAAGTAAAAGGTACAGCAATAAAACTTCTACAACAACTTGAGACTAAAAACACAGCTCAGGCCGGGTATGGTGGCTCACGCCTGTAGTCCCAGCGCTGTGGGAGGCCGAGACAGGTGGATTACCTGAGCTCAGAGGTTCGAGACCAATACCAACAACAATGAGCCAGAGTAAGACCTCGTGTCTACTAACATCAAAAACAGCCAGACGTTGTGGTGGGCGTCGTGTAATCCCAGCTACTGGGAAGGCAAGGGGACAGAGCATAGCCAGAGGAGGAACATCTAAAAAAAAAAAAGAAAATGAACACAACAAAAAAAGGTACTTCAAATGAATGAGCAAGCAAAAATTAAAAAAAATAAATGAAATTAAAAAAATAAAAATGAATAAAAAATAAAAACACAGCTCACAGGCTCAACGCCTGTAGCTCATCAGCTAGGCACAGCCACATGCACCAGAGCTAACAGGTTCGAACCCAGCCCGGGCCTGCCAAACAACAATAACAACTATAACAAAAAAACAGCCAAGCATTGAGGCAGGCACCTGTAGTCCCAGCTACTTAGGGGGCTGAGGCAAGAGACTCGCTTAAGCCCAAGAGTTTGAGGTTGCTGTGAGTGCTGTGATGGCATGGCACTCTACCAAAGGTGACATAGCGAAACTCTGTCTCAAAAAAAAAAAAAAAAATACAGCTCATAAAATAAAAAATTAATAAATTGGACCTTACCATAATTAAAAACTTTTGCTCTGCTGAAGACCTTCCCGCCAGGCATTGTAGCAAGTGTCTGTGGTCCCAGCACTCTGGGAGGCCAAGGCAGGAAGATCACTTGAGCCCAGGAGTTTGAGGCTATAGTGAGCTATGATGCGGCCACTGCACTCCAACCTGGGTGAGAGTGAGATTCTGCCTCAAGGAAAAAAAAAAAAAAAAAAAAAAAAAAGATAGAGGGCGGTGCCTGTGGCGCAAGCAGCTAAAGGCGCAGGCCACATACGCCTGAGCTGGTGGGTTCAAATCCAGCCAGGGCCTGCAAAACAACAATGACGACTACAACCAAAAAATACCCGGGCATTGTGGCAGGCGCCTGCAGTCCCAGCTACTTGGGAGGCTGAGGCAAGAGAATTGCTTGAGCCCAAGGGTTGGAGGTTGCTGTGAGCTGTGATGCCATAGCAGTCTACTGAGGGCAACATAGTGAGACTCTATCTAAAAAAAAAAAAAAAATAGAAAAACTAGCCAGGTACAGTGGTGGGTGTCTGTAGTCCCAGCCACTAGGGAGGCTGAAGCAGGAGGATTGCTCATGCCCAGGAGTTAGAGGTTGCTGTGAACTAGGCTGACACCACGGCACTCTACCCAGGGTGACAGAGGGAGACTGTCTCAAAAAAAAAAAAAAAAAAAAAAAAAAAAAAAACCAAACCCATTAAAAAATACGAAACATTGGCTGGCGCCTACGGCTCAAGTGGCTAAGGTGCCAGCCATATACACCTGAGCTGGTGGGTTCGAATCCAGCCCAGCCCCGCCAAACAATGACAGCTGCAACCAAAAAATAGCCAGGCATTGTGGTGCCTGTAGTCCCAGCTACTTGGGAGGCAGAGGCAGAAAAATTGCTTGAGCCCAGGAGTTGGAGGTTGCTGTGAGCTGTGATGCCACGGCACTCTACCCAGGGCAACAGCTTGAGGCTCCGTCTCAAAAAAAAAAATAGGATACATTTTGGGGTAGTTATGAATTTAAAAATATGGGCAACAAGTGGACAGGCTGCTTTCTGGCGTGGATGCACAGACAGCGAATAAGCAACTAAGAGGTATTTAGCACCACCTACCTCCAGGGAAAAGACAGGCAAAGCCACAGTGAGAGGTCACTACCCACTTACTGAAGAAAAGGGCCTCGCACATGGCTAATGAGAACAGAGTCTACAGTCATCCTGGAAACCATTTTGGAAGTTTCTAAAACAGAACAAAATAACTAGCACACAAGTACCATGTCACACAGCAGCTGTACTCAGGGGCACACGTCCAGGGGAGCAGAAAGTTAAGTCACACAAAAGCTACACATGTTTATAGCAATTTTATTCATAAACAGCAAAAAAAACCCCAAAACAATAAAAAACAAATGTCCTACACTGGAATGGTTAAACGCACGGTGGTCCATTCATACCACAGAAGGTTCCCCAGCAGTCAAAAGGAACAGACTAGTGACACAGTCACTTGGACAGACCAAAGGACATCATGCTAATCTCCAACGTCATACCCTGTCTGATTCCATTTATAGAACATTCTTGAAACAGTAAAATCACAGAGAGTGGCTCCTAGGAGTTAGGGCTGGGGCTGAAGAAGGGAAGGGGCAGAGGTTATAAAAGTGGCCTCACTGTGCTGGACAGTGCTTGGTGCTTGGCCCTGACTGTGGTGGTCACACAGATTCCACAGTGAGAGCACCAGTACAGAGTGCAAACACACACATGCAAAGCTGTGACTAAGGTCCACGGAGTTCCCCAGAGACACCATATGCAGCACAATGTTACCACAGGTGGGAGATGAGGCGAGTGCAGGGAACTAGCTGTGCTTGCCCTTTCTACAACTGTGAGTCCACCATCAGCTCAAAATAAAAAGAGCAGACCAGCAAGCTGCAGACTGGGAAATGGTGTTTGCAATAACAGGAACCACTAAAAAGCAAAAGAAAATCATCACCTAATAGAAAAATAAGCCAACAACATAAACAGCTACTTCACAAGATGATAAACAAGTGATCAATCAACACCAAATCTCCATACACAGCTGCCTTTTTTTTTTTTTTTTTGAGACAGAGTCTCACTCTGTTGTCCAGGGAGTGTCGTGGTGTCATGGCTCACAGCAACCTCAAACTCCTGGGCTCAAGTGATCCTCCTGCCTCAGCCTCCCACATAGCTGGAACTACAGGTGCCTGCCACAATGCCCAGCTTTTTTTTTTTTTTTTTTGAGACAAGAGTCACACTATGTTGCCCTCAGTAGAGTGCTGTCCTGTTAGAGCTCACAGCAACCTTAAACTCTTCGGCTTAAGCAATTCTCTTGCCTCAGTCTCCCAAGTAGCTGAGACTACAGGCGCCCACCACAGTGCCCGGCTAAACACCCAGCTATTTTTAGAGACAGGGGTCTCACTCTTGCTCAGGCTGATCTCAAACTCGTGAGCTCAGGCAATCCACCTGCCTCGGCCTCCCGCAGTGCTAGGATTACAGGCGTGAGTCACCTCGCCCAGCCCACAGCTGTATTTTTAAAAAAGGAACACAAAAATTTGCTCCAATTCACTATCAGAAATTTCACATTAAACCCCACTCACACTGTACATGTCCATCAGAACAGATGGAAGGAAAGACTACACAGAGAACGTGCTGGGAGGGCCCAAGTACAGGCACTATTGTCAACAGAAATGCTCACCCAGGGGCATGCTCCAGAGGGCATTCCCAGAAGGCTGGCCCACAAGGACCTGGGCCAACCCACATCTAGTCCCCTGAGGCTGAGGCTGAAGCTGAGGCTGAGGCTGAGGCGACAGCTGTCACCCAGGCAGACCCAGGCTCCAGAGGGCAGTACCTCCCACTCATCCTCCTTTATCATTCATTCATTCACTCATTCATTCATTCCAGTTTCTGAGATCTGCCTCATCCTCGCAAGAGGCTCCAACTGGGTTGACATTTAGAGAGAGCAGCAGAGGCAGACACAGCTACAACACACCCAGTTCGTGGGGTAGGAGCCAGGGAAGGAGCAACCAGGCCCAGCAATCTCCGATCTTATCACACGCCCTGTTCACTGTGACTTTATAAAGCATCTCCTCTGCTCTGACTGCTCACCTGTCAGGTGGCTCTTACTACTTGTCCTCCAGTGTCAGCTGCCTTTCTGGCCCCTTGTGTAATGTTGTGTTCTTTCTCAGTGATCTTAATGCTCCTCAATGCTCCTTACTGCTCCCTGCAGCAACACATTTAACAGAACCATGTGAAATTTAAACTACTAAACTCTTTTTGATCTACAAAAATGAAATTTCATTTAGCTCAGTAACAATCGCCTGGCTGACAGCCTTGAGAGAGGGAGGACCCCGTGGCACCGGTACATTTGCACACATCAGACTCTCAGCCTGCTTGGTTTGGCACCTGGGGTTGGGGCTGCACTCGGACCACAGGAGGCGCTGACCTAAGTAACCATGAGCTGTGGCTGCAGTGTCTGTCAGGGGCCGGATAATCTGAGGGGCCTCTCCCCAGAAACCAGGGAGGCTCTGCATCTCCCTTCCCACAGTCCTTTCCCTTTGCCACATGGCTCCAAAATAAATCTAATAAACTCACTCACAGCAAGACGCCAAAGGCTGAGATGCCCACATGAAAGAAGCTAGCAGCCCGAGGTGCCAATATTTGAAAAAGAGACTCATGGGCCAGGCGCAGTGGCTCATGCCGGTAATCCTAACACTTAGGAGGCCAAGGTAGATAGATCAAGGTAGGTGGTTCAAGACCAGACTGAGCCAGAGTAAGACCTCGTCTCGAAAAACAGCCAGGTGTTGTGGTAGGCACCTATAGTATCAGGTACTCGGGAGTCTGAGGCAAGAGAATCAATTGCTTGAGCCCACAAGTTTGAGGTTGCTGTGAGCTATGACCCATAGCACTCTACTAAGGGCAACAAAGTGATACTGTCTCAAAAAAAAAAAAAAGAAAAAGAAAAAGAGATGCTTGGTGCTTGTAGTTCAGCAGCTAGGGCGCCAGACACATACACCAGAACTGGCGGGTTCTAATCTAGCCCAGGCCTGCCAAACAACGACAACTACAACAGAAAAATAGCCGGGTGTTGTGGTGGGCGCCTGTAGTCCCAGCTCCTTGAGAGGCTGAGGCAAAAGAATCACTTAAGCCCAAGAGTTGGAGGTTGCTGTGAGCTGTGACACTACGGCACTCTACCAAGGGCAACAAAGTGAGACCCTGTCTCAAAAAAAGAAAAAGAAAAAGAGGCTCAATGAGAACTTAAGATAAAAGCAAGTCCAGTACTAGGAGAGGAAAAGGGAACAACACAGGGCTAGGAAGTTCTATCAGCCCCAGCAAAACACAACTTCCTAGACCCAGGACCACTGGACACTTTGCACCAGACTCTGATTCAGTTAACTTCACTGTTCAAATGGGCCGAGATGCCCAATGAGGAGTTCTGGAAACAAAGGTCTATCAAGTATGTCAGTGAGAAAGCCAAAATAGCAAAAGAGAGCTTTGGAGGGGGCAGCCTTGTAAGCTCAGGTTCAAGCTGACTCAAAAATCACTCTCCTAGAGACAAAAGCCCTGAGCCTATGTGGGGCAGTGGCTAGGGACTAGAGCCAGTTGAGAGTTGTGGAGGGGGCAGCACTTGGGACACAAGAGTCCCCATTCCTAGAATTAGAGCTGTGTGGGATTCAGCAGACTAGTAGTGCTCACACCATCTGAAGCTCCTGTAAGCCTACCACAAAAACTATGGGAGCATTCCCAGTAAAGAAGAGTTCTCAGTGAGCCAGCAAATTCCTGGAAGGTGGAAGGAAGAAGGAAGAATGGTGGGAGCTGGCAAAGCACAGGGTACGGCAGGGAAAGCCACCAGGGACAAAAAAAAACAGAGGACACAACACACAGGACAACAAAGTTCAAAGAACCCAGCTAGACTTGGGAGGGTCACGCCTGTGTCCAGCACTTTGGAAAGCCAGGGTGGGAGGAGCATCTGAGCCCAGGAGTTGGAGGGTGTAGTGAGCTGCAATCACGCCCTGCATGCCAACCACTCCAGCAGCCATATCTTAAAAACAAAACAAAACAACTCCAGGACACAACCAAGGGGACTGATGACAGTGAAACAGAAGCACTCCTTGAAGCTTAAAGCCAGCCATGAACATTATTTGTGGGAAGCTGGACCCAGAAATGGGGAAATCTAATCTGCACACACTGCCTGGCTCCTCAGAGCCTGACATTTCTAACATTTTAGCATACAGGAATATGAATTATGGTTACAGACAGAATGCAACTCCATCAGCGACACAGTGTAAAAATAAATGCATGTTCACAGCAGCACCATACACAACAGCTAAAAAGTGGAAGCACCCAAATGTCATGGACAGTTGAATAAACAAAATGTGGTGTATGCAGATAACAGAGTACCATGAAGCCACTCACAGTGATAAAGTCTGATACTGCTACAAATGTACTAGACATCAAAGGACACATCCTGGGTGGCGCCTGTGGCCCCATATGCCAGAGGTGGTGGGTTCAAGCCCAGCCCCAGCCAAAAACTGCAAAAAAAAAAACACAGGCGGCACTTGTGGCTCAGTGAGTAGGGCACCAGCCCCATATGCCGGAGGTGGTAGGTTCAAGCCCAGCCCCAGCCAAAAACTGCAAAAAAAAAAACAAACACGGGCGCCTGTGCCTCAGTGAATAGGGCACCAGCCTCATATACTAAGGGTGGCGGGTTCTAACCCAGCCCCTGGCCAAACTGTAACAGCAAAAAAAAAAAAACACATCCTGCCTGCTTCCTCACACAATGCCCAGAGCAGGCAAACACAGAGACAAACAGTGGAACAGGGCTAGAAGAGGGTGAATAATCATGTAATGGGTACAGAGTTTGTCTTGGGTAATGTAAGAGTTCCAGAAATAGAAAGTGGCAGTAATTCAACCCTGTATGCCAACTTAATGTCACTGAATGGTGTACCTAGAAAAGGTTACAATGATAAACCATAATTTTACGTTACTTGTATTTTGCCACAATTAAAAAAGAAAAAAGCACAGGTAACAGGAGGAGGAAAGCAGGAAGATGCAGAAGACAAGGCCTCTTCACCCCAAGCAGCCGACAGCTGGAGACTGAGAGAGGGGGTCACAGAGGCTCACACATGCAGGCAGCAGCAGAGCCTCCATTACGAAACAGCCAGATAGGGCGCTGTGGCTCACACCTGTGATCCCAGCATTCTGGGAGGCCAAGGTGAGTGGACTGTCTGAGCTCCGGAATTCCAGACCACCCTGAGCAAGACTGAGACCTCATCTCTAAAAATAGCCGGGCTTCTTTGTGGCAGGCACCTGTAGTCCCAGCTACTTGGGAGGCTGAGGCAAGAGAATCATTTGAGCCCAAGAGTTTGAGGTTGCTGAGAGCTGTGACGCCACAGCACTCTACTGAGCCACAGCACTCTACTGAGGGCGACAAAGTGAGACTGAGTCTCAAAAAAAAAAAAAAATTAGAAGCATCTGTTCCTCAAGATACTGTCAGTGGCGCCTGTAGCTCAGTAGGCAAAGTGCCAGACACACATACCAAACTTGGCAGGTTCGAATCCAGCCCGGGCCAGCTAAAGCAACAATGACAACTGCAACACAAAAATAGCTGGAAGTGGTGGTGGGTGCCTGTAGTCCCAACTACTAGGGAGGCTGAGGCAAGAGAATGGCTTAAGCCCAAGAGTTTGAGGTTGCTGTGAGCTGTGACGCCACAGCATTCTCCCCAGGGCGACAAAGTGAGACTCTGTCTCAAAAAAAAGGGGGGAAAAGGGTGGTGCCTATGACTCAGTGGGTAGCGCGCCAGCTCCATATACCGAGGGTGGCAGGTTCAAACCCAGCCCTGGCCAAATTGCAGCAGAAAAACAGCTAGGTGTTATGGCAGGTGCCTGTAGTCCCAACTACTTGGGAGGCTGAGGCAAGAGAATCACCTTAAGCCCAGGAGCTGGAGGTTGCTATGGGCTGTGTGATGCCACAGCACTCTACTGAGGGCAATAAAGTAAGACTCTGTCTCTACAAAAAAAAAAAAAAGAAAGAAAGAAAGAAAGAAAGAAAAAACTGTATTAAAATTGTAACACTTGGCTCGGCACCCATACCACAGTGATTATGGTGCCAGCCACATACACCAAGGGTGGCAGGTTCAAACCTGACCTGGGCCAACTAAACAACTGCAACAAAAAAATAGCCAGGCGTTGTGGCAGGCACCTGTATTCCCAGCTACTTGGGAGGTTGAGGCAAGAGAATCGCTTAAGCCTAAGAGTTTGAAGTTACTGTGAGCTGTGATTTCACAGCACTCTACCGAGGGCTAGTGAGACTGTCTCAGAAAAAAAAAATTCTAACACTCAGGGGGCAGCACCCGTGGCTCCAAGGAGTAGGGAGCTGGCACTATATGCCGGAGGTGGTGTGTTCAAACTCAGCCCCAGCCAAAACCTGTAAAAAAAAATAATAATAATAAAATTGTAACTTATTGGGTCACTACAAACATTCTGAGACAGACTACACTATGGTCCATTATTTCAATTCCAAGAAACATAGTCGGCAGTGTCCTTTCTGATTCACCTCTGCAAGTTTCAATTTGATCAACTTATCAGTGTTGCTGGGAGGGCTTCATTTGTTTCCATCCATGAGGATTTTACCTTTCTTGATTTTTGTGTATCTCAAAGCTTTTGTAATGACCCATTGAGTGTTACAATTTTAATGCAGTTATTTCCTTTCTTAAAATGTGTATACTTTCGGAGGGCATCCTCTGCATATCCAACAAAGGACTTGCATTCGGAAAATACAAAGAACACAAAATTTGATATAACAAACAACTCACTTTGTCATCCTTGGTAGAGTGCTGTAGCATCACAGCTCACAGCAACCTCAAACTCTTGGGCTCAAGTGATCCTCTTGCCTCAGCCTCCCAAGTAGTTGGGACTACAGGCGCCCACCACAACACCCGACTATTTTTAGAGACGGGGTGTTACTCTAGCTCAGACTGGTCTCGAACTCATAAGCTCAAGGAATCCACCCACCTCGGCCTCCCTGAGTGCTGGGATTATAGGCATGAGCCACTGCACCTGGCCCAAATGACCCATTTTTTAAGGGCAAAAATTTGGACACAAAAGAAAATAAACATAGCCAATAAAATAAACCTATGAAAAGATGCTCAATGACATTTAAAATTAGAAAAATGAAAATTAAAAGCATAGGGTGGCACCTGTGGCTCAACAGAGTAGGGCGCTGGCCCCATATGCTGGAGGTGGTGGGTTCAAACACGGCCCCGGCCAAAAACTGCAAAAAATAAAAATAAAAATAAAAATAAATTTTTTTTAAAGCACAATGATGCACCATTTACACACATATCCATGAGAGTGGATAAAGTTTAAAAGAATAATATTGAGTTAAAGAGGATGTGGCGGTGGCTCACGCCTGTAATCCTAGTACTCTGGGAGTCCGAGGCAGGTAGATTGCCAAAGCTCAGGAGTTAGAGACCAGCCTGAGCAAGATCAAGACTCCGTTTCTAAAAAATAGCTAGGCACTCTGGTGGGTGCCTATAGTCCTAGCTACTCAGGAGGCTGAGGCAAGAGGATCACTTGTGCCCAAGACTTTGAAGTTGCTGTGAGCTTTGATACCACAGCACACTACCAAAAGTGACAAAGCAAAACTGTCTCAAAAAAAAAAAAAAAGAAGCAAAGAAAAAAAGATACAGAAAAAAAAATAAAGGGGATATGGAACAATTAGGAATATAAAATGATACAACTATTTTGGGAATAGTTTGGTACTTTCTTATAAACACATACTTCAACCCATTTCTATTTCTAGGTATTAACCTAAGAGAAACAGAAACATGTCCACACAAAGATTTGTATACGTAAATATTCACAGCTGTTTTACTTATAATAGTCAAAAACTGAAAAGAATTGAAATATCCACAAATAGGAAAAGAAAAAAAGGGGAGTCTCTCTGAACCTATTCTAGTTCAGGGGGCTGCTCAAACTAATAAAAAGAAATTTGCTGGAGGTTGGCGCATGCCTGTAATCCTAGTACTTTGGGAGGCTTATGGGGGAGGATCATTGAGGCCAGGAGTTGGAGACCAGCCTGAGCTAGATCAAGACCCCATCTCTAAAAATAGCCAGGTGTTGTGTCAGGAGCCTGTAGTTCCAGCTAACTGAGAGGCTGAGGCAAAAGGATCACTTGTGCCCAAGAGTTTGCGTTTGCTGTGAACTATGACGCCATGGCACTCTACCGAGGGTGACAAAACAATAATAATGTCTCAAAAAAATAATAAATATCTGGGCGGTGCCTGTGGCTTAAAGGAGTAGGGCACAGGGCCCATATGCCAGAGGTGGCGGGTTCAAACCCAGCCCTGGCCAAAAAACTGAAAAATAAATAAATAAACAAATAAAATAAATAATAAAACTTCTTTTTAAAGAATGGTGGGCGGTGCCTGTGGCTCAAAGGGGTAGAGTGCTGGCCCCATATGCCAGAGGTGGTGGGTTCAAGCCCAGCCCTGGCCAAAAACATCAAAAAAAAAAGAAAAAAGAAAAACGAACAGAACCAAATAAAAAAAAAATTAAAAAAAAAAAAAAAAAAAAAAAGAATGGTAATATGGCCGGGCACAGTGGCTCATGCCTGTAAACCTAGCACTCTGGGAAGCCCAGGCAGGTGGATTGCCTGAGCTCTCCGCACCACAGCACTCTACTGAGAGCAACAAAATGAGACTCTGTCTCATAAAAAAAATGGCAGAGCTGAGGAGTTTTGAAGGAAACCACATGCACAAGAAAACCTAAAATATTTACCATCTAGCCCTTCACTGAAAAAGTTTTCTAACCCTCATCTATTGTATTTATGTAGTGCCATTATCTCCACCATCATTCCCACCTTGCACTGACTGCCTTTTGTCTGTTTAGTTTTCCACCAGATCCAGCAGAGCTTGCTCCTTCTTGTGGTTCAGATCACATCTTAAATGTGACCTCCTCAGTTTACCTTATCACTCTTTGATCTCATCACCCTGCTGTTCAATTCTTTTTCTTTTTCTTTTTTTTTTTTTGAGAGTCTCACTATGTCACCCTCAGTAGAGTGCCATGGCATTATAGCTCACAGCAACCTCAAACTCCTGGGCTCAGGCAATTCTCTTGCCTCAGCCTCCCCAGTAGCTGGGACTACAGGCACCCGCCACAATGCCTGGCTATTTTTTGGTTGCAGTTGTCATTGTTGCTTGGCAGGCCCAGCTGGGCTCAAACCTACCAGCGTCAGTGTATGCAGTTGGTGCCCTACTCACTGAACTATGGGCGCCAAGCCTAATTCTTTATTTATTTATTTATTTTTATTGTTGGGGATTCATTGAGGGTACAATAAGCCAGGTTACACTGATTGCAATTGTTAGGTAAAGTCCCTCTTGCAATCATGTCTTTTTTTTTTTTTTTAAGACAGGGTTTCGCTCTGTCACCCAGACTGTAGTGCAGTGGTGTAATCATAGCTCACTGCAGCCTCCAACTTCTGGGCTCAAGAAATCCTCCTGACTCAGCTAATATATTTTTTTTGTTTTATTTTCTTTGTTTTTTTTTTTTTAGACAGTCTCACTTTGTCGCCTTCAGTAGAGTGTCATGGTGTCATGGGTCATAGCACAGATACCTCAAACTCTTGGGCTCAAGCGATTCTCTTGCTTCAGCCTCCCAAGTAGCTGGGACTATAGGTACCTGCTGCAACATCCAATTATTTTTAGAGACAGAGGTCTTACTCTTGCTCAGGCTGGTCTCAAACCTGTGAGCTCAGGGCAATCCTCCTGCTTTGGCCTCCCAGAAAGCTAGGATTACAGGCATGAGCCACCTTGCCTGGCCTTTTTTTTGTAGAGATAGGGTCTCCCTATTGCCCAGGCTGGTCTCAAACTCTGGCCTCAAGTGATCCTGCCACCTCAGCCTCCCACAGTGCTAGGATTACAGGCAAGAGACACTGCATCCCACCCTTGTTCTAATTCTCAACATGTCACTTACTGTTTCCCTGTTGTATCCTCAGAACTGAGCCCAGAGCCTGACTCCCAAGAAGCACTCAATATGGCTGCACCCATCAATCAGTGGGTAGGGCACCAGCCACATACACCTAGGCTGTCAGGTTTGAACCTGGCCTGGGCCACCTAAAACAAAAATAACAACTGCAATAACAACAACAAAAAATAGCCAGGCATTGTGGCAGGCACTTGTAGTCCCAGCTACTTGGGAGGCTGAGGCAAGAGAATTGCTTTAGCCCAAGAGTCTGAGGTTGCTGTGAGCTATGATATCACAGCACTCTACCCAGGGCAACAGATTGAAACTGTCTCAAAAAAAAAAAAAGTAAAAGGGGCAGTGCATGTAGCTCAAAGGAGTAGGGTGCTGGCCCCATATATAGGAGGTGGTGGGTTCAAACCAAGCCCCAGCCAAAAACTGCAAAAATAAATAAAATAAAAAATAAAAAAACAATAGAAAAGAAGCACTCTATAACTGGATAAATGAACGAATGAACAGGTAAACGGCTACTGAATGTAGCTGTCTTAGGGGTGTGGGCAGAATGTGGCATAGGAGACTAAGCTCATAGGTAAGTTCATTTGATGGAAAGGACTTCATTTAGGTGCACATGTAGGTCCAGGAGAACCTGGACATAAGAACCTAGAGCTGTTGCCCACATGTCTCATTATGGCCAACAGGTAGATGTGTCACAGGTAATAGTGGTGTACCTGGGATAGAGTAGGTGTGGGCTCACCTAAAACTGAGGTTCCTAAGCTGCATGCAGTGAAGAGCTGTGTTAGCCAGCTATTGATACAGAACAGAGATTTAGGAATCCCTACAGCATATACCCAAACTGGATTCCAAAGATACAAAAGCCCCCTTGCCTGCCAGCCCAGACAACCCTCTGGGAAAGCAGAGTCCAAGCATATCCCAAGCAGGCGAGGGATTAGGCCAGTACAGGCCAATGAAGAGACAGGAGGGATGGCTCCAGCCAAGTGGGAGGAAACTCAGCCTGGGCATTAAGAGAAGGAAGGACTCCCTAAAGCCTCCCCTATCTCGGCTCTGAACAAGACTGGTGGGCTCGGGGTGGGGCCATCATAGTTACAAGCATGGAGCCAGTGTCTATGCAGGTTCCACCAGGCAGCAACCTGCAGGCAACTCAGCTCCAACTCCATGTTGGAGCTCCTCTAAGCCAGTGGCAGCAACTAGGGAGCACAGCCAGAGGCCCCTTAAGGAAGCCCAGGGTAATGCAAGCAAGACATTTCTCCCAGGGAAATCCTCATGATCCTTTGAGACTCTTGTCTCAAAAAAAAAAAAGCAAAAGGGACGGTGCATGTGGCTCAAAGGAGTAGGGTGCTGGCCCCATATATAGGAGGTGGTGGGTTCAAACCCAGACCCAGCCAAATACTGCAAAAATAAATAAAATATAAAATAAAAAAAGATAGAAAAGAAGCACTCTATAACTGGATAAATGAATGAATGAACAGGTAAACGGCCACTGAATACTGCCCAGAAGTAACTGGGGAGCAAACACACCCGAACAAACTAACTGCAGGACTAGACACAGTTTGAGAAGGGCAGTATAATAACCCCACTTCCACTATCACTCCCAAGTAAGAATCCAAGAAGAAAAAAACAAAAAAAGGAAGGCACAGAGCTTTGTGTAGGGTTAGCTTTGTTCTGGCTCCCCTAAGCCTGGAACGATTCCAGACACACCTTCCCTCTCTGCACCCATAGAAATTAATCTCACAGTGCCCTGAGCGTCTGCCCCTGGTACAGCCAGGGGCCCAAACCACTCCTGGACACTCCCTCCCAGACCAAGGTACTAGCCCTGCCCTGTACTGACTCCAATTAATGAGGCAGTCCGCACAGTATAGGTGAGGTCATTTGAATTCCTTCAAGTTCAAGGAACTTGCCCCTGAGAGGCTCCAATTACTTCTATATCCTACACCAAAGCCTACACACGGGCTGGGCAAGTCACTTCTCTGCCGGCCTTGATTTCCTCATCTGAAGGAGAAGATAATTTCGCTGTTGTCTACCTAATCAACAGGTTGCAAGAATCCACAGAACTTCACCATGTGAACTGCCCTACTGGTGGCATTCAAAAGCTGCTACTGTTAGAAGCCCTTCCTGACCCTGGGAGCCCAAGTGGGGCCGGTGGGCCTGCTGCCCGGGACCGCCTCCGCTCTCAGCTGGCCTTCTCGTTCCCCCCCCCCCCGCCCACTCTCTCCCTATCCCTCTCCCTCTCTCGTCTCATCTCCTCCTTCTTGGGTCTGGCCTCCCTTCTTTGTCGGCGCCCGGTCCCCTCCTGGGCAGGGTCCATGCCCCCGGCCCGGCCCGACCCGACCCCCTCTTCCTAGCGCCATTCCTGCTGCGGGTCTCGGAGGGCCGCACCTCACCTTCCGTCTCGCGCAGGCCGGGGCGCACAGTCTCACTCCACTCAGCGGGGCACTGGACCCGCGCTCAGGCAGGAGCTGCGGGGGCGGGCCCTGGGCCCGGTCCTCGCCATGGCAACGCTACACTTCCGGTCTGCACCGCCCAGAGCCGGAAGCCGCGGTGCCCCGTGGGAGCCAGGGGCGGGGCAGAGCTGCCGGGGTGGGGCCTGGGGAGGGCTGGCAGAGTGCTGGGGCTGCCTATGGCTGATGGTGTGATCCTCTCCGTGGCCGGGATTTCCTCGGGACCTGGGTGGGACGGGAAGGGCGAGTAGCCATCTGTTTATGCTGGACAGAACAGAAACGTTATGAGTGGGCGGAGGGAACAGCAGGTGCAAAGGCAGAAGGGCCCAGGACTGTTGCACTGGAGGAATGGGCAGCAGCTGGGGTGATGGTTTGGGGGACCAGGGAGAGTGTGGTCAGAGATGAGCTGTCAAAACGCCGGACCAAGGAACTGGGCTTTATCCTGGAAGCCAGGAAGAACCAGTGGTGAGGGGATGCCTTAAGACTTTTAAGGAGAGTGCAGTGCCCTTAGCTCAGTGGGTAGGGCGCTGGCCACATACACCGACGCTGGCAGGTTCCAACCCGGCCAGGGCCTGCTAAACAACAATGACAAGTGCAACAAAAAGCCGGGCAGTTGTGGCAGGCGCCTGTAGTCCCAGCTACTTGGGAGGCTGAGGCAAGAGATCGCTTCAGCCCAAGAGTTTGAGGTTGCTGTGAGCAGTGACACCACAGCACTGTACCCAGGGCAACAGCTTGAGACTCTGTCTCAAAAAACAAAAAAAAAAGACTTGGAGGCGCCTGTGGCTCAAATGGGTAGGGCGCCAGCCCCATATGCTGGAGGTGGTGGGTTCAAACCCAACCCCGGCCAAAAAAAAAAAAAAGACTTGGAGAGAACCAAGTCTTTGGTGACCGAGTAGGGCATGTAGATCACAGGTGAGATCACAAGCACCCCTCTACTAGAGCCCTAGGAAACAGAGCCCTAGGAACGGAAGGCTCTAGGAATGGAGGAGGTGTCAGGAATGCAAAAGAATCCAACTGAGATCTGAAGGTGAGGCAGTGGGAGAACCCGGCACAACCCAGCCAGAGATGTGGCAAGCAGGAGCAGTGGAACCCCCCATATACCATCCACCTCAGCACCAGGCTTCCTCCTCCAGTGTACTCATTGCTGCCTTCCCTCAGCACCTCAAGGTGTGCTGGACACCCTCTGTATGCTGCAGATTTTCAACCCTTTAAGGGAATGCTGGGTCTGCACAAGGAAAGCAAAATTGTCAAAAAAATAAAAATAAAAAAAGAAAAGAAAAATCTTCCTGAGTTGAGTGCATAAAGGGTGTCCCATGGATCTGGGAGTCCTTGTCTCTGGTACCAGCATCAACCATCACTACTAGGGCCCTGGCCCTGCTATACTCTTACACAAGCTCACCCAGTGTGAGGGACAGGACCATGGGCTTGGGACAGAGTACAGAGCATATGCTTTGACTAACTTAAGGGGCAGAGCTGCAGATCAGATGGCCAGGGAGGAGAAGATGAGGGGTCCTCCAGAGCTCTGGATAGCACACTTGGGTCAATTGTATCCCTCTTTTGTTGCTGGGGTGGAGACTTTGTGTCTTTTCCTCCAGGATGCCTCACTGGATCAAGTCCTGGGTGGTGTCCAGCCATTGCGGCTCAGGTCCTATTAGTTCCCCAGTCTTGAACTCCAGGGAGCTTGGCATGCACACATAACTTCCTCATCTGTTAAATGGGATTCTGAGCCCCAGCTAATGCTAACCCTAATCACCTAAAACAGTGCCCTGACACCCAAAGGCAGCTCAGGAGCAAGACTGAGGCCTCAAAAGGTCACTCAAAGCCCCCACTGGAATCCTCTCTTCCCCACCCTTCCAGATTAACCAAAACCTGCTAATTGTGGCAACCCTCTGCCTGCTCCCCTCCCCCACCATCTTACTCCCTTCTCTCTCCTCCCCTCCCCCTTCCATCGGAATGATAAAGGGCCAGGCCCGCCAGCCTGGCCCGGTCTCAGATCCTGGCCCTACCGCCACACTGTCCTACTGCCCTGAGCCCTCAATCAGGCCAGGCCCCTGCCCACGCTGTCTACTTTCCCTCCATGGGGTCCTGCAGCAATTCCTGCCGGGGACCCCTGGAGGCACAATCGCCCTCCCGGCCCCCCAAGAGGAGGAAGAAGAGATACCTGCGGCATGACAAACCTCCCTACACCTACTTAGCCATGATCGCCTTGGTGATTCAGGCCGCACCCTCCCGCAGGCTGAAGCTGGCCCAGGTGAGAAGGTCCCCACTCTCCTCACACCCGGTGGCTGGACATTTCCCCAGACCCATTCCCTACCTACTTGTAGGTTCAGGCTCAGGCTCCCACCTCCACCCAGGCCCACACAGCTATGCCAGGGGGACCAGACTGAGGGTTCTGGGGCTCAGGTGCTACCCTTATCCTGGAGCCCTCCTCCCTGCCTTAAGTGTTCTAATTGAGGTGGGCAGCACCAGTGGCCCCAGGCCCCACTGTGGGGGAGGGGTGAACGGTGTCCCCTCCCCACACTGGCTCACAATGCCATCGGCCTTGTGGTGGTTTCAGATCATCCGTCAGGTCCAGGCGGTGTTCCCCTTCTTCAGGGACGACTACGAGGGCTGGAAAGACTCCATCAGGCATAACCTCTCCTCCAACCGATGCTTCCTCAAGGTGAGGCAGGGTGAGGGTTTGTGCTAAGGGCAAGGTGGGAGCAGAGATCCTGAGCCTCGGGGTCAGGCGGCCCCACTCAAATCTGCCCCCACTTCAGGTACCCAAAGACCCAGCAAAGCCCCAGGCCAAGGGCAACTTCTGGGCTGTGGACGTGAGCTTGATTCCGGCAGAGGCGCTGCGGTTGCAGAACACAGCCCTGTGCAGGCGCTGGCAGAACGGGGGCGCACATGGAGCCTTCGCCAAAGACCTGGGTCCCTATGTACTGCACGGTCAACCCTACAGGCCTTCTGGTCCCCCGCCTCCCTGCGAAGGCTTCAGCATCAAATCCCTGCTAGGGAACCCAGGGGAGGGGGCATCCCTCAGGCCCAGGCTGGCACCACAGAGCAGCACAGCTCTGGGGAGCACAAGAAATAACAGGGAGGAGGCAGTGCCTACTCTTCCCCTGCCCTCCTGTGAAAGGCCCCTGTGGCCCCTCTGTCCCCTCCCAGGGCCCACGACAGAGGAGGGGCAGACTTCCCCCAAGGGAGCCATTGGTCCTACTATCCTCTCCCCAGAGCCCAGAGCCTGGCCCCTCCACTTAATGCAGGATACACCAGCCCTCCGGGGGCTATCCAGTGGGGGACACAGGCCCTCCCTTTGGGGACAGCTGCCCACCTCCTACTTGCCCATCTATGCCCCCAATGTGGTTGTCCCCTTGGCACCACCACCACCCTCCTGTCCCAGGTGCCCATCTTCCACCAGCCCAGCCTACTGGAGGGTGGCCCCTGAAACTCCACGGGCCCCAAGGCTGCTCTGGGATCTAGATGCCTTCTTCCAAGGGGTGCCCCCTAATAAAAGCATCTATGATGTGTGGGTCAGCCAGCCTCGGGACCTGGCTGCCCCCACCCCCAGCTGGCTGCTCTCCTGGCACAACCTGTGAGGCAGCAAGGTGACTGCTCCCTCCCACCCCCCAGCTCACTGATGGGAACCAAGGCCAGGAGAGTGTCTTTGGCCACAGCAATCTCAAAACACCAGGACCAGCCTTGCTGGGAGTCCACAAGGTTTATTGGACTACTCCACAGGTGGTGCAGCCCAGCTGTCACTGAGGCCTCTGCCTTGGCACTGGATGTAGGGATGGAAAAGCAGGGAGCAGGGGTTAGCCTGGAACAGTCCTTCCTGGCCCCACCTTCTCAGGCCATCCCCCATCCATCCACCTATCCCTCTCCCATCTGTCACCTCCCTTCCCTGGCTCCAGGTTGGGGGAGGAAGAGCCTAACAGGGGTCTAGCCTGAAGTCCTGTCTTCTCTCAACTGTCTGGGAAGGAGGTAGCACCTTTTGGGGGAAAGGGGTTAGGGAATAAAGACATGGTGGGGGGAGACAGATAACAGTAAAGGAATTTGCAACATTTTAATGCCATGCCTCCTGGTTCAGAGGTCAGAGGTGTCTTGGGTAACCACTGGGCTGGGGTCTGGCCCCCTTGGCTCTGGGATTCCCTGCTGTGTGCTGTGATAACAGCAAATGGTGATAAAGAAGGAAGCTGAGAGCCTGAGGGCTTATTGGAGGGTGGGGGGATTATTTCTGTAGGTATAACACTGGCTGGCAAAATGGAAGGACAACTCTGGGAGTTTGGGGACAGTGGGCCCCTAGAAGTCCAGAAGTTACACCCTGGGAGAGGGGGTATAGGGACTTTTCTACGGCCTCTGCCAGCAGAGGTGTATCCTCAAACGCCTGGCGCCAGGGCCAAGACCCAGGACTACCGGGGCAAACTCTGTTGGGGCATGAGAGCCGAACCGGAGCCACTGTCCGGACTAGGGCTTGGAGGGCTTCCAGGGGACGGCGTAGGGGTGCAGGGGGTCCCGGTTAGCGGAGTGTCCGTACTGAGGGAGGAGGGCGTCCCGGAGGAGCGTGTGACTCTGTGGCGACGAGCTGGCCCCAGTTCCACTTGGCCCACTCGCTCGGCAAACTTGAGGGAGCAGACGGTCTCCCCAAGATCCTCTGGCCTCGTGGAGATCTGCGGAAAAGCAGCGCTAGTGGGCGGGACCCGACTGGGCGGCGCCTGGCAGGCAAGCAGCCCGACGCGCCCCACCCTGTGCTGGCTCCCTGCCACCGCGCCTACCTGCAGCAATAGTACTGCAGTGGTGCCAGGGCCCAGCGCCGGCTGTAGCAGGCGAGTGAGCTGCGAGTCGCGGAAGGGTACGTGTGGCCGGTGAGCCCTCAGCGCAGCCATCACGCCTCCTAGCGCCAGCAGCGAGCGGTTGATAGTCTGGGCCTCCCTCAGTCGCCGGGCACCCTCTGGGTCTCCGCGGGGCGCGCTGGCCGCCCCTGCCTTCCGTGCGCGCTCGGATCCCGCCAGGTCCACCAGGTGGAGCGTCCCTAGAAGGGCGAGCGAGCCCGACGTGGAGGGAGGCCGGGCCTCAAGTGCACTGGGGACTCTGCCGGGCTCAGTTGGTCTTGCTACCTGTGGTGTCCAGGGCACGCGACGGAGACACAGCGCGCAGCGTCAGCGTGACCAGGGCGTGCGAGCGGGAGCTGCGCTGGTTCATGGCGGTGGCAGCGGTGACCCGGTTGCTCCTCCCCACACTTAGCATCTGGAAGACAGCAACAGTGCTGGACGGGTGCAGGGTGCTCGCCCCCAGGGAGGGGCCTTGGAGGGCTGAGCCACCCACTAAGGCAGCCTTACCTGATGCAGCGTCTCCAGGTTGGGTATGTCCCAGTGGGTAAGGCCGGTCACCTGAATACACCCCTGGCCTTCTGGACCCTGCCTCACAGCTAGGCGCTCAGGAGGCCCTGGGGCCAGAAGATCCCTAGTTAAGAAATAGGGGGAGTTTGGTTTGGGGTTCTCTGGAAGCCCTGGGCCAGGGGCTGAGTAGGCAGCCCAGAGGCATAGCCCTGACCTGACCGCCTCATTGTAGATCTCCACCATGCTGAGTGTCACGCGGTGCTGTCCTCTGGCCCCCATCTCCCGGAACAGTGACTGCAGTGCCCTAGGAGCTATGCCAGGGTCCTCAGGTGGACCCTGAGGATTGGATAAGGTGCCACACTGGGCTTACATCCAAGCCTCTAGCCCCATAAGTCACCCAGAACCTCCAGGCCTTAGACTGTAGGGCCTCCCCCCAGGATGTGGCTCCCCCGACCTCCATGCTGTAGGTCTTCCCTGTTCCTGTCTGGCCATAAGTGAAGATGCAGACACTGTAGCCTCGGAGGCAGGAAAGCACAGCCGGCTCCAGCTCCCTGAAGACCTAAGGGTGTGACAGCAGAAGTATCTTGAGCCCTTCTCAAGTTCCCTATTTTGAGATTTATTTGGCCAGGGTGAGAATGCAGTAAACAGCAGGTTGTGAACTGAGCTTAACACCTCTGGGAAGATGCCTCTAGGGGCCTACAGGGGAGAGTGGACCCTACAACAGGACCCCTGTCTCTCCCTGGAGAAGGTGCTTGCAAGAATTTACCAGGCAAAGAATAGGAAAAACGTAACAGGAGGAGGGACCAGCCTGTGCAGAGGTTCTGGAGTTCTAAAAACCACTTAGGAGGCCCTGGGGAATTTGGTCGGGAGCCCAGATGCTACAACTTGACTGTCCAACTCCTTCCTGTGCCTGTGTTTCTCTTGGTGAGGTGAAGGCTACAGCAGCACGGTGGTGTACTAGAGTGCCAGAGCAGCCCTTGCAACGCAAAGCATGGGCCCACGAAGGGCCTCCTGGGTGTGGGGGATGGTGTCCCACCAGGACAACTGGAGCCCAGGCACTGAGAGCTGACAGAGAGGTAGCTCAAGGGTGGAGATGGGACTGGAACATTCCTCCTGCTGGCCACTAAACAAACACCAATGGCAACCTCTGAGCAATGACATGGCTAGCTTTCACGCCCAGAAGGGTGGTGGTAGTAACTAGGTGGGTCAGTTGATAGCCATGAGGACAGAATCCAGAATTCTGGGTTCTATGTGGTCACTTAAGATTCCATGACTGGATGGAGGCAGTGGGGGTGACATTCAGTGGGTGGACTGTGATACCACTACAGAAATGAGGAACACTTGTGAGGGGCCCAGTGACAGATGCCTTTGGTTCAGACACACTGAATTAGAGAGCCCTGTCCAAGAGGGCTGCCCAGAGGAGAGTGGACCACAGGGGTCCTGTACATGACTAATTTATGATAGGGCCTGAGGCCACGGGGAGGTCCCTGGCCACTTACCAGGCAATCATCACCCACCCCTGTGAGACTGGCAGGCAGCCTGTCCATGGCCACTCTGTCCCTTACCTACCCCCATCCCCAGTCTGAGCCTCCACATCCTCAGCTATGGGAGCTCTAGCAGCAAAATTTGTGTACAGATAAAGATGGTGTGTGTGAAGCAAGTTGGGGGTGGGTTGGGGCTGGAACTCCCACTTTTCCTCTGGTGTCTGGCAGGAAAAGAGGGCATTGGGGAGAAGAGTTGGACCTGGGCAGGGCAGCAAGAGAGACCCAAGGCTGAAAGGTCACCTCCTCTCATCCTACCACCTGCCTTGGGGGACACAAAGCAAGGAGGGGTGCCTGCACTCACAGCTGGGCATACCCTGGACCCCAAGGAAGAAAACGGGCAGCTGGTAAAGGCTGGGAGGAGGGGATACCAAGCCATTGCCTGTGGGGTCAGGGCTGCAGTACCCAAGCCACACCCTGTAGCCAGTTGTATATGAGTAGTAATTGTCACTGGGAAAAGGTTCACTTCCTTTAGCTTCCTGATAAATTATTTTTGAAAATGTTAACCCTCCTGTCTAAATCAGGTCTGCTTCCTTGGACCTGCAAAGCTTGGTGGGGGGGAGGAGGACTGGAAAGGGCAAACTATGGAAGAGAAGAAGGCACCCAGCTGGGCTGTCAGTCGTGCCTTCCCTTCCAAGCTAGAGCCCAGCCACACTCCCCATCCAGGTGGGCAGAGAGACAGGGAAGGGAAAACTGAAGCCTCTTCTGTTCTTCAAAGGACTCTAAGAAAGGGTCAGGACAGATACAAAGGTAGGCTGTCACCTCCTCCTGGCTGGTATCTGGAGGGAAGACCCAGTCCAGGCGGAAGCGACGATGGTGCCCTCGATAGCAGGTGGTGACGGTGCCCCCTGGGCCAGGCTCCATGCTCACCAAGCTGGAGGGTGTCCCTGGCCTCAGCCGACATAGCACACGGATATTTCCTACAGTGGAGATGAGTTGGTGGAAAACCTCCCAGGTGCTGAAGTAGGGAGGTTCCACCTCCTCCAGCTTGTTCCCATCCCACCTTCCCCGTCAGCCATACCCTTAAGCTCTGGCAGCCTCCCGGGGCATCCGGGTGGGGGGCCCTGCTGTCCTGTAGGGATCTGAGTACCAGACTCTCCTGCTGACAGTGACCCCAGGGCCCAGGATACCTGAGAGAACAGGGATATAAGGAAGGAAATGAAAAGAAGCAATACCAGTTGGATGTGGTACTGAGAGCAATGTGGAGCATCTCATGGCCATCCAGCTGTGTGATCTACAACTTTTAGTGGCCTTGGGCTCCTAGAGGGATTATTCAGTGGACCCAGGGATCACAGGCAACAACATTACATCATGTCTCTCTTCTGTGCTTCCTGGCAACCCTTTGAGGGATTCCTTGCCAACCAAGTTTCCATGGGACAGAAATGAGGCCCAGAAGTAAGGCCACACAGAAGCTATTCTGGTTCTGTAGTCTACAATTGATTTATTAGTATAATCAACTCTCCTGGCCCGGGAAAAGAGAAAAGGCAGGAGTCCCCATTGGAACAGGGGTAAGTCAGCTGCCCAGAGAGGAGGGGATAGGTATGGAGGAGTTCCTGACCTGGCCCTGGGCCTCATTCAGTGAACCTTGACAGCTCTGGGTAAAGGTGCTGACCAGTCCTCGGAGGTCCCCACATCCCTGACGCAGGCCAACCATCCGTGCCCGAAGTCCTAGAGAAGGAAATTTGTTGGAGGGAAAGCCCAGACCTCAGGGCCTTCTGAAAGCCCCAGTCCCAGGCTCTTACCTGCCAACTGCCCGTGCATCTGCTGCAGCTCCCGTCTGCAGTTCTGCTCTGTCTCCTGCTGGAGCTGCTGGAGGGCCCCTTGAAGGCCCCGCAGCTGCACCTCCTGTACCCCCAGCTGTCCCGCCCAACCCCACCTCTGTCACTGAGGACACGGGGCACTTACCAGACCCTGCCTCAGCTCACCCAGTGCCGCAGCCCTCCTTGCCCTGGGCCCCATGCCCACCTGGACTCGGAGAGCTTCTGTGGTGTCTTGGGCCTCCTGAAGCTGGCCCTGGAGCTCCACCAGTGCCTCTGCCTCCTCCTGCAGGAGGACAGGAATCAGGTAGGCTACAGAGCCAAAAGGGGCTCAGGGAGGGGTGTTCTGTGTTATCACTTCACAGATGGGAACAAAGAGAGGGGGGTAGAGCTGGCATGGAAGGGTACCTCCCAGCTCTAGGCAGGGCCCCTCTGCTCTCCCGGGGTCAGGTGAGTGTGGGGGGTACTGCCCTGCACAGCCCATCCCGGGGCCCATCTCAGCCACAGAGGCCCCAGCAGGGCCTGCTGCTTCAGCACCAAGTCGTAAGGAGGTTTGACCCTGCTGTGGATGCCCCGCAAACAAAAGCCTGGGGCTGCAAGGTACCTGTGGGGCCCTGGGTGGGGCACCAGGGCCCCAGTGTAGCAAGAGGTCCCGTGTGAGGCTCAGGCTCTGCTTTAGGGCCTCATTCTCCAAAGTGAGATGCTGGACCCTTTTCTCTGAGTCTGTTGCCCCCTGGTGCAAAGGGAAACCACCAGGCTCACTGGCAAGCCACATCCCTCCACTGCTTCCCTGCCCTCAGCCCTACAGCCTCACCACTCCCAGGCGCAGTCGGCCCAGCTCCTCCTCCTGCCGCTCCAGCTGTTGCTTCAGCTCGTCCAGCTACCAGAGAAGTGAGGCACACAGGAAGGGCTTCTCCCCCAGTGCCACACCCCCGGTCCCTGCTGGCTCTGGGGCTGCTCACCTGTCCAAGGACGAGCTCCTCCAGACGCTGCCAAGCTCTCTGATCCTCATCTTCCGGTGTCTCTCCCAGGACTGCCAAGAGGTGGGAAGGGCTTTCTTCTTGGGATGGGGATCCTGGAGTGGGGTACATCCTGTTAGGACTGAGGTCACTGATCTGGATCCTCTAGAGCAGGGCTGGGCTTAGGACCCCTGCCTACAGACAACCCAAGTTCTGACAGGTTTTGCTTCCTCCACACACTCCTTTTCCAACGTACTGGCCCTTACGCACCATCTGGAGTGGGGTGCTGCCCTGGAGAGGTTGGCTGCGCCCCCTGGAGCAGGGCTTGCCTCCCCCTGGGGCTCCGAACCCATGCCAGAAGAGCCAGGAGCTGACTGGTCACTGTCAACAGCGGGGGGACCTCACCGGGCTGTAGAGGAATTGAGCATCAGAGCAGAGACCACGGGGAGAGCAGGGCTGCAAGGGCATGCGGCTGGAGGCGGGCCCTCCGCCCAGCTCACCTGGCCCAGGTCGGGAGCACTCCTGCGGCTCTCTTCCGCCCCCAGCTGGACAGAGAGGAACTCAGCGAGGCGCAGGAGAGCCTCTTCCAGGGACACCTCGGCCGGGCGGCGCTCGACTCCCCCTTCTTGCCCATGCTCTGACTCCGAGCAGCCTGCAAACCAGGTAGTGGGAGCAGGAGGCATTTCGGGTCACGTGGCGGAGGCTGGACTTTCTCTCCCTCCTTCTCCGAGACCGCAGCGCTCACACCGAGACGCCGGCCCACACCTACCCGCCAGGCTGGTCAGCTCGGTCCACAGTTCTGGCGTGGGCTGGTCTGGGCGACTGCGACCCCTAAACTTGCAGCCGGCTCTCTAGGAAGGGAACAGGGGCCGCCGCTGAGAAGGGGGCAGGCAGCCCGTGGGGCTCCTTCCCTCCGGAAACGGGGGGCCAGAGGTGCTGGGGCCGAGCTCTACGCTTCCAACACCTGGACCAAGACGGGGCGGCCCGCTCCCCACCTTCAGCCCTGAGGACATAAGCCGCCACCGCCGATCTGAGGATGGGGTGGGGACTGGTCGGCCGGCAGTGCAGGCCCACCCAGCTCACCTGGGCGGGATCCCCAGGGTCGGCGGCCGCCGCTGCTCTGCCATCCCTGCGGAAGAGGCTGTAGAAGATGTAGATGAGCAGCGAATAGAAGGCGTACATGGGAGCGCGGGGCGGCCGAGGGCCCGCTTCGCGCCGCCCCGCGTCCCCGCGCCCCGACTCCGCACCCGCCCGCCGCAGTGCCGGTGCGCATGCTCGCGGCGGCCGCCCCCACGGCCCGGCTCCCACGGGCGGAGGGCGCAAGCCCGGGAACGGGCGTGGGGACCGAGGTGGCAAAAGCAGGAGTCCCCGCTACGGCACCCCAGATACCCCGCCCCTTCCCGCGGCCCCGCCCCAACTCCGACGTCGCGGAGACCGAGGGCTGGTAGAGTGGCCGACTCCGGTACCCTCTCCACCAAGCCCCTCCCGCTCGCCGCGCAGCCCCCGGTACTTTGGGTGTAACTGCCCCGCCCAGGACCTTACTCTTTACGGATCCTTCCGAGCCAATGTCCACACCCAACGGAGCGCCGTCTCTACGTCCTCCGCCCCTCCCTGCCGACCCCACCTCCTCTCCGGGCCTCCCGGCCGCTCTAGCCGCCGCTTTTCTCGCTGGTGGCGGCTCTCGGCTGCGCTCGCGCTGGCCAACCCGGGTCGGCGGCAGTGGGCAGGTTTCGGCCTCCGGCTGGCCGCTGCACTGCAGCCGTGAGCCTGGGAACTGCGCACTTGAGGCCTACGCTGTCGCTTCCCCAAGCCTGGACTCCCAGGACGGCGCCTCCCCGACCGGCGAGACCAGGCCGGGACCCGCCACTCCGCGTCCACCAAGCCCGGAGCCCTCGCCTACCCAGCCTAGACTCCAAGCCGCTTTCCCCCCTTTACGGTCTGCATTAGGTTCTTCTTCCACAATGTGCCCAGTGGCCCCAGGGGTCCGGAATGTTTAGGACTGAATCTACCTACCGTCTAGTAATGAGGCCTTGAAACCTGAGAGTCCCGGAAAGCTGCCCTTAGGGCTCCGCGCCGCTGGCTTCTTAGCTTTCTTTCTCTGAAAGGTTGAAGATCTTAGCTTTCTTTCTCTGAAAAGTTGAAGATCTTTCTGTCTCCTCAAATTTACTACTGCCCGAGGAGCCATGGCCCCCAAGCCAGGGGGCGAATGGAGCACGGCCCTATCCCACCTGGTGTTGGGAGTGGTGTCTCTGCACGCAGCAGTGACCACTGCCCAGGTGAGTACCCTGAAGCCTGGCAGGAACATATCCCTACTCCTCCCAAACCCCAAGGAAACTTAGTTTCCTTGTTCAGGGAGAGGGTGGTGGGAGGTGAGTCAGGGAACCAGTATCCATTAAAGCCCCAAACTCTTATTCTAAAGGGCTGGCCCCTGGCCTCTTTTTCCCTGTGTTGACAGGCAAGTCGAGGGGCTGCCGCTGGCTTCCTGCTCCAGGTCTTGGCTGCTACCACCATGCTGGCCCCAGGCCTGGGCACACATGAAGACTGTCTCACTGGAGCGTGGGTGGCCACAGTCATTGGCATGCCCCTTCTGGCCTTTGATTTCCACTGGGTGAATGGGGACCGATCCTCTGCCAACCTGCTCCTGGGAGGAGGCATGGTGCTAGCGGTGGCTGGTGACCACCTTGGCTCTGATGGCCGCTCCGTGGCTGGTCAGGCAATGCTGTTGGTGGTTGCAGTGACCATCCTCATTGTGGCTGTTTTCACAGCCAACACTTATGGGATGTGGGGGGGGGCAATGCTGGGTGCGGCATGTCTCCTGAGCCGGCTGGAGGAGGACAGACTGCTGCTGTTCCGGAAAGAGGATGTCTGTCGCTGTGCCCTGGCTGCAGGCTGTTGGGCCTACTGCCGGGCCCTGCACACACAGCGCCTACAGTGGGAGTGATGCTGGACACACCAAAGCAGGGCTTCTGCTGACAACTTTCCCTCCCTGCTCCTGGGGATAGACTCTCCTTTTTCCCATAGCGGGCTTGCTGCAGGTTGGTTGGTCGAGGTCAGAATCTGGGTGCTGTTCCTCCTCTGGCTATGGGGACTTACTTAGACCAGAATGAATGGGATGGGGTCCTAGGCACATTTTGGTGCCCGATTTCGGGCTGGGCAAGGTTGTGTTTCCAGAGAGAGATCTGGTCTCCAATAAATCTTAGAAATTTTGCAGGAATATGGAATCTGCCTATTCTTCAGAGAGGTTGGAGGATCCTCCAATGAGTTCCCTAAGGACCCCAAGGCCAGCAATTGGTTTCACTGGGCAAAGGAAGGGTATGTGCCAGAAGTAGCACCTCACCTTGGCCTCCTTCTGGCACCTTTGTTAGGAGGGCCCCTAGGCTGAGAAGACATGGTCCTGGACCCTCATTCCCTTGGAACATGGTATAGTTACAAATACCCTTGCCCAACCTGGAAGGTGGCCCTCTGGACCAGTGTCCTTCACGGACTGCCGAATGGGCTGGAAGCATGAGAGGGCTTTACCACAGCAGTTCCAGAGCGCATATTCTTTCGCAGGGCTGCCTCAACCTCTGCCTGTTCCATAAACACCCTCACTTTTTTCCATGGACTGTCAGCCTCCAACCCCAGGGTTAGGAAACGGGGTTTAGCAGAGAAGTGGGTTAGATTCTGGTAGGTTCGGGGTCCAGAATTCCTCCTCTCCGGGAAGTCCGCTTGCAGCCCGCGGTCCCACAAAAGACCGGAGTTTTTCCGTTCGTATCCTCCCTCCGCCTAGCCAGGCCAGAGCCCCGCGCACACGAGCCAGAGTCTTGGGGAAGAAGGAAGCAGGCATACTTCCCGTCTAGAGGCTCGGGGAGTGTCTCTCTCCGGAGATTGACTTCTGGGTGTGAGTGCTGCCCTAGCAACCCCCCTTGCGCGGGCTCCTTAGCCTCCAGGTGCTCTACCTTCTGCTGCTCACGCTGGATCCCGCCCCACTTCTGCAGGAGGCGGGCTCTGCGCGCCTATTGGCTCTGCTTGGCGCGCCGTCTCGCCCGAATTGGCGTTCCCATTGGCTCCTGCGGAGTTCACGTGACGGTGAGGGAGAGGGGGCGGTGGCGGCCGCCGCCGCAGGGTGAAGCACATAGCGAAAACAAAGATGGCGGCCGCGCCGGGGTCGGCGACAGCGGCGGCTGCGAGGCTACGCACGGGCCGGAGCCTCTGAAGCGGCGGCGCAGAGACCAGGGCTGCGGGATCGCGGCGGCGAGAGGGCAGCGGGAACGCGCGGCGTCCCTGACTTGTAGCCACAGCAGCGTGCCGGCACCCGCCGCCGGGCCGGCCGGCCGCAATGTCCGGCGCGGAGGAGGCTGGCGGGGGCGGTCCGGCCGCGGGGCCCGGGGGCGCAGTGCCGGCCGGGGTCGGGGTGGGGGTCGGAGCTGGGCCCGGGGCGGCCGCGGGACCGGCAGCGGCGGCGGCGCTGGGCGAGGCGGCGGGGCCTGGGCTCCCGGACGAAGCGGGCCTGGCCGGCGCCCGGCAGCTGCAGCTGCAGGAGGCGGCAGGCGACCCCGATGCGCCGCCCAAGAAGCGGCTGCGGGCGGCCGAGGCGGCCGAGGCGGCGGCGGCGGCGACCGGCAGTGGGAAGCTGGAGGAGCGGCTCTACTCGGTGCTCTGCTGCACCGTATGCCTGGACCTGCCCAAGGCTTCCGTGTACCAGGTAGGGCCGCCGGCCGACCCCGACCCGGCCCAGCCGGGGGCTCCAGCCCCCGCTGCGGGGTCCCCAGGCTGCGAGTCACCCTGGAAGCCAGGGCCAGGGGTCGGGGGACCCGGCGGCCAAGAACTCTCTGTGGCTCTGGTCCTCACATCTGTCTTCCTCGCCGGCGGGACTGCAGCGCCTGCTCGGAAGGTTCTCGTTGTCTCCCTCTCAGGACTTGATTTCCTACTTTGAATCCCTTTTTGCCGTATTCTAATCCACTTTACTTCTGCTCATAGTCTCTTCTGCATATGTTCCTCTTTTCCAGATCCTCCCAGTCCCCTTCTCGCGCCCCCCAACCTACCCTCTCAAGCTGACCCTGCCTGCAGAGCAGCGGCTGCTCCCCTCACTCACAAGCTGCTCGGCACAGTCCTGAGCCCTGAGCCCTGAGCCCTCGAGAGCTCCTTCCCCGTCCTGGCAGCCACACCCCCCCACCCCCACCCCCTACCACACCCTTGCTTGTCCTCCACTTCTTGAGCTGTGTACGTTTTCCTTTTTATCCTCCTCAACAGAAGAATTTCTTCATTTGTTCATTTTATTCTGAAGAACAGGAAGAAGAGAGAGGATTGCTTCTTGTGTCCCCCCTACCAAATCCCCATCTCTGGTCTGGATGAACCACCCGCAACAAGCCTCCAGCCTGGTTCTCCAGCCCCAGCCTAACCCAGTGTTCTCTGAATATGTTGTGCCCTATATGCATATGGGTGCTCCTCACCCATGCCAGGGCTGCCTTCGTAGGTCACCAGTGCTCTAGGAGGTCCGCCCAGCATGGCCAGCTTAGTGCTGTCCGAGAGGGTACTTGGCCCGGGTGGTAGCCGGGCAGACCTCTGACTGGCATGCAGAGGCAGTGTGCGGTCTCCTACCTTCCTCTTCATCCGTAGACCTTAACTTCCCAGTCCTTTTGAGAAATGAAGTAGGTTCCCTGTTTTCTTTGCACTTAATAAGAGCTGGAAGTGGCTGGTGGGGTCATATTTCCTTGTTTATATGTTTAAACTGAGAGTCTGGGTGAGGGACCGTTTTTGTAGTTGGCACTATATGGATAGTCTAGGTTGCAAGACTTCTCTGGGTCCTGAAGTCTTTCCTGATTAGGCATGAGGTTGCTTGGGAGGATCCCAGTGTGGCTGGGTGGGGGGAAGGCATGAGTTTTTACCCTCCTGGGTGTCAGGTGTCAGTGCCAGCTGGAGGAGAGCTTTTCACAGCTGCTCCCCAGAACTAACAGCTGCCCCTTGGCTTTGGGAATGTTCTGACTTTCAAGACTTGCCCACTTTCCAGCCACTTTATTCTTGCCCACAACATTTTGATCCTCCTGAGTTAAAGAACTCTTTTTTTTTCTCTTGGATCTTGAGTCAATATCCAGTGAGCCAAGCCAATGGTGGGTCCTTCCAGGAGAGTTCAGGTCCCTCCTTTGTCTTTCTCTGTCTCTCCTTCTGTTGATGGGCTGGTGCTGAACCTGGCATGATGACTGGCTACATGGTCATAGTTCCTGGTCCACTCTGTCCCCTCGCTGGGCTGGCCCAGCACAACTTTGTCTCTGCTTCTGGCCAGAGCTGCTGGTACCTAGGCCTCTGAGCCTGGCTGGCTCAAATGGGCCTGTACTGTGCTGGGTGGCCAGAGGCAGGGAGCTGAGCAGCTGTAATGGACAGCGAAGGTGCTGGGGCTGCTCTGACTGGTAGCCTCCCTGGTTCCCCAATCTCTGCTCAGTGGCTTCCCTGGTACAGAACCTGTGAGCAAGGAGAGCCATGAGTGCTGACTGAGCTGCAGGCTCCTCCCAAGTGACAGCTGGGCCTCAGCAGCAGAAGTGTTTCTGGAGGCCTGGAGAAGGTTCTAGAGCCTAGAGTGTGTGATTTGTGGGAGAGCCCTTGAGGCTATGTCAGAACTTACATAAACCTGCTGTGTGATGTGGGAGAAAAAGGAAATGCCTCTTGGTGCCTCTGAATGCTGCTGGGGATACCTCTTATAGTGGCTCCCTGCTGTGTGAAGTGACCCTGGAAGATTACTGTTGTGTCAACACTGGCCTGAGACAGGCCTGGAGATCCATGCTCTTGCCTGGTTTGCTCCCCTAGAGGATCTGGTCACAGACAATGTGGGCAGCACACAAACTGCCTTCTGTGTGTCCCTGGTTAGGGCCTACTACTGGCCACCACATTCGGCTTAGCTTGGCCCTTCCATCTTCTGCTGGCCTTCTTTGGAGATCTGACTTAGACAGGCATGTGGCCAGCTCTGCCCTCTCTTCCTAAAGGAACTTTTTTATTTTTAGTTTTTTATTTTTTGTAGAGACAGAGTCTCACTGTACTGCCCTCGGGTAGAGTGCCATGACGTCACACGGCTTACACCAACCTCTAACTCTTGGGCTTACACAATTCTCTTGCCTCAGCCTCCCGAGCAGCTGGGACTACAGGCGCCCGCCACAATGCCCGGCTATTTTTTTGTTGAAGTTTGGCCAGGGCTGGGTTTGAACCCGCCACCCTTGGTATATGGGGCCGGCACCCTACTCACTGAGCCACAGGCGCCGCCCCCTAAAGGAACTTTTTGTCTGACACCAGCAAAACATGTGGCTCAGGGTGGGCACCAGCCTGCTGTACATTTCAGGGGCCAGCTCAGATGGTGCCCAGCTCAGGGATGGCCATACTGAGACGTGTGTGCTGTCCCTAGCACTAAGGCTTAGGAAACAGCTCCATGGGCCTCTGGAATTGGCTAGACACTGGGTAACTCAAGAGCCTGTCCTCCAGCCACTGGGTGCTGCCATGCTGCCAGGGAAGCCTTAAATGGCGGACAGTCCACCTTGCTCCGAGTCTGAGCCCTGGTACTATAGCACTGGCCTCCCGGCAAGCCTGTGCCCACATACCATACCTGTAAGGCTGGGAAATGTGCTTGGGTGTCAGACCAGTGCCCTTGTGCAAATGACTCCTGCTGCCTGTGTCACATTTCAGGTTCAGGCTGCAGCTGATGGTGCATGTGCTTTGATGTTCCCTGTCTGGGTGTGTCCTGGGTGACTGGCCTGCCAAGGTGTGCAGGCACCCAGATGGGGAGCAGGGGACCTGGCAGGGCAACAGGGACACCTCTGTAGGAGCTTCTGGCAAACAGAGTGAACAGACCAGGCACAGCCCTGTGGCCTAAGGACATGTCACCTCTTGGCACCTCTGCCCATGGGAGCACCTTCTCTGGGGAAGATGGGGCCTTGGTGGTGCCTGATTCCCCCAGTTCTCCTGCATGTGAAACTCCATGTGGTCCACCCTGAGGCAGTCTTGGCCTTGACCTAAAAATGGCAGCCAGGGCCCTGAGCCTTGGTGCTGGCATCTGGTCCCACCCCTCCTCAGGGCATTCTTGATGTTTAAATAAGCTGTCGGGTGTATAGGTCCATCAGATGCCCTATCACAAATGTTCAGCCTGCATCTGGGGTAGCCCCAGCTATTCCCTCTCACTCAAGGCCTCTGGCTGGGTCCCTGCACCCTTCTGGCTGAGCTGTCCTCTCCCATCCCTGCCCACCTCTGCTCTTCCTCTTGGGCCCAGCTGACACCATCCTCTCCCTTCTATAAAGATGTCCAGCCCTCCCTTGTGCAACATGGGCACTCCCACCCTTGGCCCGGCTGCCCTCACTCCCCTGAGGGTCTCTGTCTGTAGGCAATCTTGGCTCAGGAGACTGGTTACCTGACTGATGGCCCCACTGTTAGAAGGCCCAGGAGGAAAGGGCAGCTCCATCACTGCCCAGTTACCCTCAGAAAGCCATCTGTGGGGGGCCAGCCACCTCTTCCCGAGCCCTGGGGGAGCAGCTCAGGACTGCAGCTGTTTGTTTCTTTGAGGTGAGAAAAGTAGCCAAAAAGAGCTTTGAAAATACATCTGTTTAGGTATCCACAACTCACAGGACAGAGCAAGGAGGAAGTTTCTGGAATCTCTGGCTAGGTGAGAAATGTTTTTTGTGGTGGTGGTTTGTCATTTTGAGTTACATTTAGACCAGCATTTACGTTGTGAATGGGAACCTGACTCTAGAGGGCGTCTGAGCCCCATTTACACCCAGACATGAAGAGGGACCTTAAACCCTACCTGCCTGGATGGGAGGTTCATATCCTGGCTTCACTCCTCGATAGCTGTGTGACCTTAGATAATGCCTGGGCCCCTCTCAGGCCAGTGTTTGATTGAAGAGGCTGTGAGCCACACATGTTGGGCCTTGGGTGTGCCCTGAGTGAGGCCCTGCCCGAGAACCAGATGTCCAAGGAGGGGGACCTCCTGCTGGCTGACAGGGTCAAGTTCATTCAGCTATCATGGCCACTGTCAAAGCCTGTGAGTCCCTGACCCCCTGGACAAGAGGATAGGCTGGAGCAGGAAAGTGTAGGACCCCAGGGTTTGTTTAGTTTGTTGGGGGGGGAGATGTTTTGTTTTTTTGTTTGTTTGTTTTTTAGGTAGGTAGGGTTTCACTGTCACCCAGGCTGGAACACAGTGGGAACATCACAGCTCACTGTAGCCTCTAACTCTGGGGCTCACGAGATCCTCTGGCCTCAGTCCCCTGAATAGCTGGGACTATAGGCGGGCACCACCATGCCTAGATAAGTTCTTTTTTTATTTGTTGTAGAAACTAGGTCTTGCTATTGCTCAGGCTGGTCTCAAACTCATGGGCTCAAGTGATCCTCCTGCCTTAGCCTCCCAGAGTGCTGGGATTACAGGTGTGAGCCTTGGCACCCTGCCAGTTCCTAGAGTTTCAAAGTACCATATGTCCTAAAAGGCTAGCTGACTATAGGGAGCTTTGGGCCACAGAAAGTAGTAGGGGCAATTTCCTAAGACCTGCTTGTGGCCCAAGGCCTGGGGGACAGGACTTAGTCTCCTCAAGCCTAGTCAGTCCATCCAGCTCCTCCTTAACCCAAAGGGAGAAGGCAGCTCAGATAGAAACCCCAGGTCTGCACAGGCTAGATGCCCGTGAGGTGCCTGTGGCCAGACAGAGGGAAGGCTCAGGCACTGTCCTGAGAGGGCAGGTGCAAATAGCTGTTTCTGGACTGCTTGCGTGTATTAGCAACTATAGAGGGGCCTGAACCCTTGGCTCTTCATGGGGATGGGTCCCCCAAGGAGTTCTACCATGGGTGACTGTGGTGGTAGTATTTGCTGTGTGCTAATTGCAGAGCAACATTGCCAGGTCCGTTCCATCTCATCATCGTAGGATGAGGTGGGTTGCATACTCATCGCCTTGTGCACATGGAAACTGAGGCCAAGGTCATAGTGCTGGTGACTTGTGGGCTGGTGTCTTAGCCCAGCACTGTGGCTCCAAGCCAACATTGGTCCATAGGAGGTCCCATGATGTCATCCTGGGTTGTAGAACCCCTTCCCTCCCTCTCCCCACCACTAGGATCTCCTGGCTAGTGGTGGGAGGCAGCCTGGCCTGGGTACTGCAGGGGCTGCTTCTGGAAATGCCTGGACTTTGGGGGCCTCCCAAGGCCTGTGTTATCTGCTGGAAGCATGCGGCCAGCACTGTTATGGAGTCCTCCCAGGCCAGCTTTTGTCTTGGCAATGGGCACAAGTCACCACTGCCAAGGCTGACCCATGTGCAGGGCCGAGGTCCTGCTCAAGAGACTGAGAGGACCTGAATGGTGAAGAAGGCTCTGGAGCACCATGACCATCCTGCTGTGGACACACCATCTTGCCAGGTGCTGGTCTATCCCAGGCCAGTCCCTCAGAGTCCACCTGGAGAGCATGTCCTGAACAGCTGGTGGATGTGGGCCTATCCCTTGATACAACCAGTGTGTTCCAGGGCATCTTGGGGCTTGCTGTGTTCTGCCTCACCTGAGCCATTGGGGCTGAAAAGGCCCTGACCCCACCTCTCTTAATAGCTTGCAGGTCCTCCAAGAGGCCAAGAGGAGGACAGAGGGCAAGGCCTCCACTGCCTCCCCATGGAACAGAGTTGATTTGGCTTATGTTAGGTCTGGAGGCTCTGGAGGAGTGAGGCCTATGGCTAGGGCTGACAAAGGAGTTGGGGCAGCTTTTGGGGTGAATGATGCTGGGAAATAAGAGGTGATGTGCTTGATGGCCTCAGCTCCTCCTGGGGAGGACCCAGGACTCCATCCCATTGTCTGGGCTGTCTAGAGCCAGAGGAGAGGTCCTGGGGCTAGGGTGGGCAGGATCTGGGAGGTAGCTGCAGAGCTGGGTCAATAGCCTCACCAAGGTGCAGGCATCCTCACCAGGAGGTGCCACAAGTTGGCCACAGGAAGTAGCTAGAAACGCCAGGGGGTCTTGGCCCTGACATCCTCCTGGGCTTCTCATAGGGTGCTGTGTGGCTTGGCTCAGGTTTTCCCCTAAACAAACGGCCAGTTGGTGCTGTGCTGTCTCCCTCCTGCCCCTCTGCCTTCAGAGGCAATAGCTACCCTCGGCCCAGGACCTGCCTGCCTGGCAGAGCCGGTATCTAACACCCACAGCATCCTTTAGTGAAGGTAGGGCACAATGGGGTGGGACCGGGGCCTTCCCCCACCCAGTCCACTCACCACTTACCCCTGGGTTTGGGTGGAGCAGACCAATTTCCCTACCTCTGGCCATATGTCTGCAGTTGGGGCAGGATGGCCCCTGCTGGGCCGGGATCCTCCAGAGTGAGCCCCACCAATGCAGTCCTCTTCCTCATCATCTGCATTCTAATTCTCTCTCTCTTTTTTTTTAATAGTACCTTTTATTATTTTTTTTTCTTTGCAATTTTTTTTTTGGGGGGGGGGTTGTTTTGGCTGGGGCCAGGTTTGAACCCACCACCTATGGTATATGGGGCCAGCTCCCTACTCCTTGAGCCACAGGCGCCACCCTGCATTCTAATTCTTAATGGAATGTAGAACTTGAGGTTTGAATGCAGATAATCTTGGTGTTTGTATGGACATGGATTCTGTGTCCTGCTGTCGGTTCCCTTGTGTCACTCACTAGACTCCATAGGTGCTGAGAAAGCTGGCCAGCTTCTATGGCTCCTCAGCTCAGGGTGCTAAGACCCCTGGAGCAACAGAGTGGCAACTAGGGATTATTGGGGCCCTGCATGTACAGGGGTGGTCTTATTGCACAGCCGGGCAGGGCCTGTGAATATGCCCTCCCTCACTATGCAGAGAGGCTACAGCATAGTGGGCTGGGTCTCTGTTGTACCACATCCTGTTCTTAAAATGTCCCAGACCCTGCTGGGTGCCCATAGCTCAGTGGTTAGGGCACTGGCCACACACATCAAAGTTGGTGGGTTCAAACCCAGGTTGGGCCTGCTAAAAAAAAAAAAAAAAGTCCCAGACCCCAAAGGAGGCCTGTGGCCCAGGCCCTTCACTGGAGATGCTGGGGAGCACAGTCTGGACAGAAGTGACTCTGCTGCCTGCTCTTTTGCCCTCAGGCAGCTGGGAGAAAGTCCCACCAAATGGAAAGCCAGTTCCTGTCACTCAGCTGGCCCTTGGTGTGCTCTCAGTCCTCAGAATGAAGCTCAGCCCAAACCCTTCTTCCACCATAGCCCAGGACCAGGGCAGCTGTTTCTGCCTAGCTTCAGATCTTTGCTCTTGTACCTCTTGGTTATGATCTGGGCCTAATATCCTCCCACTCTATGAGTGCCATGAGGGCTCAGCTCACAGCCCCCAATATGTCAAGTGAGCAAGAGACCCAAGATAGGAGTGGTGCCTGGCCTCTGGCTGTCCACATGAACAAGGACTCCCATGGGGAGGGGCCCCCCAACTTACACCTGCCCAACTCAACATCGTGTCCTGCTTGCAGCCCCTGTTCCCAGCACCCCCAGGCATTCCCTGTGTCCCCACCTGCCCTGTCCTGAGCCAACTTAGCCTCATCTGTCAACACCTTTGTGCCACCAACTCTCAGGATGGTCCCTGTAGGTAGCCAGCCTCCCTGGGCAGGTGGCTGCTGCCTTCTCTTATTGTGCTCACTAGCAAGGGCCAGGCTGCAGGTCAGTCAGAGGTAGGTCCCCAGGCCCAGTATGAATGGCCAAAAAAGGCACTCACGCCTGTGTGGAAATGGCATCCGCTCCTGCCATGGCTGCTGGCTGAATGCCTCTGTTGTGCTAGGCCCTGATGTGGCCAAATTGTTCATTGCTGGTTCTGCCTACACCAGGAAAGAGTTGTGACCTGCCCTCCACAAGCTGATGAGGTCTCACTCTTGAGGTTCCAGATCTCTGGAGAAGTCCAGGCTGGCTGTGTTGGGACAGACTTGTCCTGCCCTCAGCAGCTGGAGTGCCTCAGGACAGCTGGCCTGGCCCTGGCTGGAGCCAGTGCACACGGGCGGGTGTGTGCTCACACAAGTCCTGCAGGTCTGTGAGCTTCATCTCCCTCTCCTTCTCCGCAGTGTACTAACGGTCACTTGATGTGCGCTGGCTGTTTTATCCACCTACTAGCAGATGCCCGGCTGAAGGAGGAGCAGGCCACGTGCCCCAACTGTCGTTGTGAGATCAGTAAGAGCCTCTGCTGCCGCAACCTGGCTGTGGAGAAAGCTGTGAGCGAGCTGCCCTCAGAGTGTGGCTTCTGCCTGCGCCAGTTTCCCCGCTCCCTGCTGGAGAGGCACCAGAAGGAGGAGTGCCAGGACAGGTAATGCTGGGCGAGGGCCTTGCCCTGCATGTAGGGCCATGATGAAGCTGGATGCCCATCCTGGGGTAGGCAAACCCCTGTATGGGTGACCTGGCTGGCCCTTATTGCTTGGGCCTTAGGTACCTCTCATACAGCTTAGTGAGGGGTATGGATCCCTGCACAGTTGAAAATATACATATAACTTTTGACTACCCAAAAACTTAGCTATTAATAGCCTACCATTGACTGGAAGCCTTACCGATAACAGGGGTCTGACAATTAAGTTTGTGGACTTGTCACTGTGCTCTTATGTTGGCAGCACTATACAAACAACTCGGTAAGGTTTCACTAAGCTGTATGGGGGATGGGGGGTAGGTAGGACTGTACAGGACAGGGGCAACAAAGTCAGCACTCAGTTGCCGTCTGAACGTGACCCCAGCCCTCTAGGACTCTCTGGGGCTGTGGGTAGCCCCCTGGAGGGTCAAGATATTGCAGCCAGCTTAGGAGCGCTGCGTGCTTAGTGTGAGGCTCTCATCTGGTATCTGGTGGGGCCCAGCCACCACACCTTTTGAGGGGAAAGGCTGGACAGAGTCCAAGATACTGGTCAGTGGCTACTCAGACTGCCAAGCAGAAGAGAGACCACGGCGGGGGGTCATCTGGAACCTGTTCTTCCTCCCTTTCCACACATACCTGCTCTGACCCTGTCCTAGGGGCAGAGCTCACAATTCAGTGTCCTGTAGGAGCTGAGCATAGGCCATGACTGCTGTGTTCACCTCCTCCCAGGGTGACCCAGTGCAAATACAAGCGCATCGGCTGTCCATGGCATGGCCCTTTCCATGAGCTGACGGTACACGAGGCTGCGTGTGCCCACCCCACCAAGACAGGCAACGAACTGATGGAAATTCTTGACGAGATGGACCAGAGCCACCGCAAGGAGATGCAGCTGTACAACAGCATCTTCAGCCTGCTCAGCTTTGAGAAGATTGGCTACACAGGTGAGGCGCCTCACCACCCGCTGCATGCCACATGGCTGTGGGCTGTGGGAGGCCGGGGACCACTAGCCTTGGGGCAGCAGGCTCTGGGCAGTGGGCACAGGCTGCGCCGCAGGGCCAGGCTCCAGAGAAGCTCCAGTGAACAGTAAGACACTTTGGGGAAGAAGAAAGGCAGGAGATGGAGCAGAGGGAGGGGCTAGGCAGGCCCCAGGGTACACCTGGGTGGCTCTCACAACAGCCTCTCCTTGCTTCTCCCCAATCTGGCCCACCACTCCAGCAAGGAGGCGTCTTCACTGTAGGAGGCTCTATAGCCTTGGGATCGCAGCAGAAAGGGCCTCATGTCTCAGCAAGGCCTGGGGGCACGAAGAGTACTCTGTGGAGTCAGGTCCTGACTGGGCAGTCACTGCAGTGGCCACGGGGCTTCCCCAGGCTGGCATGAAGACGCTAAGGGACAGGCCCCAGCGTAAGCTGAGGGCACTCAGTACAAACTTCAGACTTGGGTGTGGACACCCACAGATGCACAGGCTGGACTGGGCTCAGGCTCGTGAATCTCACGGCTCTCCAGGCACCACCTTTGAACACACTGGGGAGCAAGAACCAGGTCAGAACCTGGTCCAGACAACAGAAAGAAGCACCTGCTGACGCTGGGGCCACTCAGAGAAACTCCGTCTCACTCCTGCTCAGTCCACACGAGGCAGCCAGCTCGGAGTGCCTGGGGTGGTCATGGGCAGTTGGTCACACCATGCTGCCTGGACTAGGCCCAGCCAGGTATGGGCCTGAGCAGGCTCAACAAGCCAGGGGCCTAGGGGCCTTAGCAGAAGGCCAGTTGCTGCTGGTTAGCAGCAGCCTTAGCTGTCCTGATAGGCCCCATGGAGCCTGGATGGCCTAGGGCATTGTGACTGAGGCTGAGGCATGGGGAGTCCCATGTGTGCAGAAAGGACCAGCTACCTGGAAGCCCATGCCTCACGGAGGGACTTGCCAGCCACAGGCTGCAGGCTGCACGAGAGGACTGAAAAGGCAGGGTTGCCTCCTGCCTGGAGGCCTGCAGACGTACGGGCAGAGCCCGCATCACAGCCTGACGCCCATGGACCTGGCACTCCCCTTGGGCAGGGCTGGGTGCCACATACCTGTCCGCCGGCTTTTCTGGCAGCTCTGTATCAAAACCAATAAAGTGCACTTATTCTCAGAACTGTATCCTGTCTGTGTGTCTACTTCCCCCACCCTGTGGGGCACTGGGGCTCAGGGCCAGGAGGGAGGCTGGTGTGGATTGGGTGTGCCTGGGTTGTAGCCTGACCACTTGTAGCTGCTAGATGCACTCCAGCTAATTCGTGTTAATTCTGTTTGTGGTTGTTCCCCCAAAGCTTGTGTGCACCTCCATGTGCCATAGTTGATTTGATTTGCCTTTGTGACAAGTAGAACACGCGGTATCTGGGTAAGTTGCCTTCCTCCCTGGCTGAGCCTGTCCTCGGCCCAGTCAGGGATGATGCTGTGCAACGGGGCCCCCACTAACAGCCGGCTGTTTCCGGCCCTGTCTGTCTCCACAGAGGTCCAGTTCCGGCCATACCGTACAGATGACTTCATCACGCGTCTATACTACGAGACGCCGAGGTTCACAGTGCTGAACCAGACGTGGGTCCTGAAGGCTCGAGTGAACGACTCGGAGCGCAACCCCAACCTCTCGTGCAAGCGCACCCTCTCCTTCCAGCTCCTCCTCAAGAGCAAGGTCACAGCACCCCTGGAATGCTCCTTCCTGCTGCTCAAGGGCCCCTACGATGACGTGAGGATCAGTCCCGTCATCTACCACTTCGTTTTCACCAACGAGAGCAACGAGACGGACTACGTGCCGCTGCCCATCATCGACTCAGTGGAGTGCAACAAGCTGCTGGCTGCTAAGAACATCAACCTACGACTCTTCCTGTTTCAGATACAGAAGTAGGGTGGGCCCAGGACCCGAGGCGCAGACAGGCCACCCCTGGCTCAGCAGCACTTCACACAACTATGCGATCATTTCAGCAGAGGAGGAGAATGGACAGACCAAACACACTGGGGGAGTCTGCATGCGTGTGTGATGGGGTTCCTACCCCGGCTCACCCCTGACCCCTGCCTTCCCTCCTCCTGAGGGCAGCCAGAGGCTGGGCTGAAGCACACAGGAGACAGTGCACTAGGCAGCACCCCGAGGCTCAGAGACAGTGGCGGTGAGGGGGGTGAGAAGCACAGCAACCCTGCCCCCAGCTCCCTTACGTGCAAGCAAGGCGGTGCTGCCTGCTCAGTTCTGGCTAGGCTCTGGGGGCCTTGCTGACTTCAGACAGCGTATTTGATTGCGATTAAAGAGGCAGCCTTGTTTCCTACTTTCTGTTTTGTTGGAGGGAAGGCGTGGCTGTGAATGGACAGCGTGGGAGCTTTGATTTGGTCGGGGGATAGACCCTGCCCTATCCTTGTCATTGTGCCTGCACACCTCCCCTTAAGAGAGACTCAGAGACACTGCTTCCCCCACATTGTTGCAGGCAGGAAGAGGCAGGCAGGACTGGGGCTCCCCTGGCCAACTGGCCACTCCCAGGGAGGCAGGACTCAGCCACCAGGGCTCAGCAGATGTTTTCGGAATGCAGGGTGAAATTGTCTCTTCCCAGGAAAAAAATTAAAACTCTTGACAGGCTCTTCTGTAAGTTATGCAATTTTAGCAAGAGAATCTATTTACTCTATCCACCTTTGAAGGCCCAGTGTCTCCTGGCTGTGAAGAAAGCTCTGGGTGCCACAGCTGTGCCAAAACTACCTAGGTGAGGGTCCCAGTGGGTGGCCCCCCATTACTGTTCTTGGTGATTGGCTGCAGTGGTCAGGGGCTGGACAGTATGACTTCTCACCTGAGGAAAGTGAGCCCTTCCTGTCTCAATGGCCACCCAATGATACTCCCTGCAGGGCTGAGCAGGACCAGGGTTTGGGCCTCAGGGTGGGAAGGGGCTCTGCCTAGAAGGGCTGGACCCTGTCCTTTCTTCCCCAGGGACCCTCCATGGTACTGGGAGGAGTACAGCTTGCCCTTCACCTTTGCTTGGAGATGTGGCTCTTCTGTGATAGCTTTTCATTGCTTCAATACCAAAGAATTGGTTCCTCTGCCCCAGCTGCCAACAACATGCCTCAAAGCAGCCCCTACCTGCCCCAGCAGGCTGCCTGGGCCTGGCCCCCATCACCCTGTGCTGCCTGCACTGCCATGTGGGACAGAGTTGGGTCCTGGCCCTTGAAGAGGGTGGTGGGCTGAGGAGAGGGAGAGCGTGTTGCCGGGGAAATGAAGCTTGTCCACATCACCGAGCATGGCTGGGATGGGGCCCAGTGTAACCTCTCAAACAGCTCTCCCTTCTGGGGTGGCCATTCTGTCCCCTCATAGGCCAAGAGTTTGTGGTAGTTTTTGTTGTTGAGACAGTCTCACTTTGTCACCCTTGGTAGAGTGCCATGGCATTATAGCTCACAGCAACCTCAAATTCGAGCTCAAGTGATTCTCTTGCCTCAGCCTCCCTAGTAGCTGGGACTACAGGTGCCCTCCACAATGCCTGGCTATTTTTTTTGTTTGTTTAGCAGGCAGGGGCCAGGTTCAAACCCACCAGCCCTGGAGCATGTGGCCAGCGCCCTAACCACTGAGCAACAGGTGCCCAGCCTGTGGGAGTTATTTCTGAGAATTCTGTTTGGGTCCTGTTCCTAGCCCAGACCATGGGGCCTTATCTCTTGCAAAGCTGATGTGGCCTGGCTGTGGAGGGGAAGGGAAAGACCGACCCAAATTTGGTTATCTGTCCTCTACAAAGAAAGACCCCACCCCAGATCCCAACACATCCTTGGGAGCAGCTGCCTCTGACTCAGGTACAATCAGGGTGACTCCCACTGCCCTTGAGCTGCCCCCATGCCTGCCTGGCATGCACCAAGGCCTGGGAGAACATGGGCTATGGTACTGCATCTTGGCACCCTCTCCACCTTGCTCTCCCCAGTAGTGTTTCTGGGCTCCAAAGTGATGATGGGGGGGTGCGAGGGGAGGGGCAGGCTTGCCCCATCCACCTGTATTTGTGTGTGTAAGAGGTTGATTCAGTTGAGGGGCAGACCCCAGGAGTCTAGTGGGAAGAACAGGGTAGGGGACATAGGCAGGTTGGAGCACCAGACTCAGGGGGTGGACACTATGCTCCTCAGGGGTCTAGAGACAGCAGATCTATGTGTGCAAGTGAAGGTATGCATGGCTGCAGAGAGTAGTAGGCTGGGGGCCACAGGAGAAGGATACCAAGGGCCTGCTGAGTTCCTGCAGCCTTGCTGCCTGTCCTGGGGCAGGCAGTCCTGTGTTTAGGGTAGAGGAAGAGGGGCCAGCCCAAAGGCCTAGACAAGGCCCTCCCTCGGGGTTGGGGTCCCAAAAGATTGATGATGCCTCCCAGCTGCCCTGCAACCATTGCACACAACAGCTGAGCCCTGCAGCCTGGGGATACTGAGCACCTGAGGAGATAGTGTCTACAGCAGCTGGGACTGACACACAGACCTCCTTGTGGCTTTGTCTCTGTGGGCCATATGTTACTGGGGTACCACAGAAGTGGTTGGCTTCCAGGATCTGTGGCATCTTGGTATCCCAACCCAGTCCTTTGTGGTCTCTGAGAATGGAAGCTGGGGTCCCAGCAGATATAAGGGAGGCCTGAGAGACAGAGTTGGGACCCACCTTTCTTCCCCAAATCACCCCAGTCCCTGTGAGCACCACATCTCTCAGTTGTCCAAAGAGAGACATTTAAAAAAATAATAAAAATTTTTAAAGAGCAAAACAAGAAGTGTTTTTAATCACTGTTGGAAATGACTCATCTGTCACTTTTGTGGTCTGCATTCTCTTTGGATATTTTCTGTGTGTAACTGTAGTTTAAAAAAATATTCCAAACCATGTTTTGTCTGTGTCTCCTTACCAAAAGATAGTCTTGTGAGTGGGCTTTCTGGGCTCTGCTAGCTTGTCCTGGCCCCAGTCTGTTGCTCCCCTGCCCCAGGCCTCTAGCCCGAATGCAGCACCTCCTCCCATGTCCTGTGGCTACCCTGTCTGGTCCATAGAGAATTGGGCTTCCAGGAGCAGGGCTGTACTGTGAATCCTGCTCTTCCCAGCAGCTCAAGGGGCTTCCCTGTGTCTTCTGAGCCATCCTGTTTAAGCCCCATCTCTACCCCTGCCTATGCCCTCAGACACTTCACCAGCTTGCCCTCCATGAAGGTTGGTTTCAGCACTGTGCTTTGTGTGGGCAAGGGATTGGTAGTATAGGCCTCTAAGTCCTGCCCTGATGCCCAGCCGGGGCATAGCAGCACCTCCCTCTCCAAAGGTAGAACTACCTTGATCACTCTTGTCCTGCTGTTTGTGACTGCCCTGCGCGGCCCAGACCTGCTCAGGTTCAGGGCCATACCAAGAGGCCAGCACTCCGCTGCTGACAGCCTGAGCATAATGGGCAACCCTTCCTGGACTCTGGGCTCATCTGCCTTCCAGATCTTGTTGGCCCAGTTTTACTCCACTGGTCTCTTTTGATAAGGATAGAAAATAAAGCTTTCTCTCTCCCACTCTTGGGTCTCCTATGGGGTCTTTGGGATACCAGCCATTGTACCAGAAGTTCACTTCTGGGCGTTATTGTGTAGCCAGGGGGGAGAGCCCCCAAGGAATGGCAAGCATTTGGTCCTCAAGGTAACAGGGGGACAGTGCAGGTATTTAGGGGTCTGGGGCCTAGGTGCCTCAAGTTGCAGGATTCCAAACATCTGTCATCTGTCAGACCCTGGTTTGAGATGTCTGGGTTACAATGCTCTTAGCCTAGATTTTTTTTTTTTTTTCTTTTTTTGAGACAGAGTTTCACTATGTCGCCCTTGGTAGAGTGTCATGGGTTCACAACTCACAGCAACCTCAAACTCTTGGACTTAAGCAAATCTCTTGCTTCAGCCTCCAGAGTAGCTGGGACTACAGGTGCTAGCCAAAATGCCCGACTATTTTTTTTTTTTTTTGGTTGTAGTTATCATTGTTTAGCAGGCCCAGGCCATGCTCAAACCCTCCAGGCTCTGTGTATGTGGTTGGCTCCCCTACTCACTGAGCTTTGGGCGCCCAGCCATAGATTCTAATGCTTTTTTACATATCAACACAAAGTAGTGGGCAGTGCCTGTGGCTCAGAGAGTAGGGCACAGGCCCCATATACTGAGGGTGGTGGATTCAAATCCAGCCCTGGCCAAACTCCAACAAAAAAATAGGGTGTTATGGCGGATGCCTGTAGTCCCAGCTACTTGGGGGGCTGAGGCAAGAGAATCACCTAAGCCCAAGAGCTGGAGGTTGCTGTGAGTCGTGACGCCATGGAACTCTACCAAGGGTGACAAAGTGAGACTCTGTCTCTAAAACACACACACACACACACACAAAGTAGTTTTGCAGTTTTAACATATGTTCACTAAATTTTCCCAGGAGTACAGCTGGCATACATATTGAGAAAACTACCTTTTGCTCTGTTCTTTTTTTTTTTTTTTTTTTTTTTATAGAGACAGAGTCTCACTTTGTCACCCTTGGTAGAGTGCTATGGCATCACAGCTCACAGCAACCTCCAGCTCCTGGGCTTAAGCGATTCTCTTGCCTCAGCCTCCCGAGTAGCTGGGACTACAGGTGCCCGCCACAACACCCGGCTATTTTTTTTTGTTGTTGTTGTTGTTGTTGCAGTTTGGCCGGGGCTGGGTTTGAACCCGCCACCCTCAGCATAAGGCGCCGGCGCCCTACTCACTGGGCCACAGGTGCCGCCCTTTTTTTTTTTTTTTTTAAGACATAGTCTCACTTTGTTGCCCTGGGTAGAGTGCTATGGCGTCACAGCTCAGCAAACTCCAACTCTTGGGCTCAAGCGATTCTCTTGTCTCAAATAGCGGGGACTACAGGCGCCCACCACAAACGTCCGGCTATTTTTTAGAGACCCAGTCTCTCTCTTGCTCAGGCTGATCTCGAACCCCTGAGCTCAAGCAATCCACATGCCTCAGCCTCCCAGCATGCTAGGATTACAAGCTTGAGCCACCACGCCTGACCACTGCTCTGTTCATTTTGGAAAATACATTTCTTCCTCCCCGTGACAATCCTGGGGTTTGAGTTCCCAAATGTGACTCAGCTGTGTTGATCTACAAAGGACTAGCGAGTCTGACACCTCAATTACATCCACTTGAACAGCTCACTATAAATATCTTTTATTTTGTACTATGTTAGGGCATTACGTTTCTTTTTTAAAGTTGCATGTTTGAGTAGATTTTGTGTGATTAATTAATTTAGAAACAGAGTCTTTGTCGCTCTCGGTAGAGTGCCTATAGGGTCATAGCTCACAGCAAGCTCAAACTCTTAGGGGCTCAAGCGATTCTCTTGCCTCAGCCTCCCGAGTAGCTGGGACTCCAGGCGCCAAAGCGTCCAGCCATTTTTAGAGATGGGGTTTCGCTCTGGCTAAGGCTGGTCTCTAATTCCTGAGCCCAAGCAATCCACCAGCCTCGGTCTCCCAGAGGTGTGACCCGCCGCGCCTGACCGATTTTGTGTACTTTAATTTCAACAGCACTAGGGCAGCGTTAGGAACATCTATAAAGAAAGGGCAGGTGACTCCAGCCGCACCCGCGCGCTCCCCGCGGCCCCGGAGTGCGATGGAATGACGCCGGCCTACTTGGAGCCCTGCACTCCCAGTCAGCAGGAACTGGTTCTCGCCCAGGCATAGGGGCCGAGGAACACCCAAAGTCAGGAAGGCCCCACCCTTTCCCTGCCGCGTCCCCCAGCCCCTGCGCCAGCCGGATTACAGCACCCTGGACGTTTCTGGCGAGTGGACTACACTTCCCAGAATGCGATACGCTGAAGCCCGGCACTGCGCCTGCGTGTCAGGCCAGGCGCGGCGGGGCGGGGCGTGGGCGGGGCGTGGCCGCGGGCGCAGCGCGGGAAGTCCGGATTGTGCGTTCTGGCTGCTGCAACCTGAGCATGAGTCTCGAGCGCGAGCTTCGCCGTGAGTCTGGCTGGGCCCTGGGTCCTGGGAGCGCGGAGGCCGGGAGCGGACTCGGCCCGCCTCAGCCTCCCGCGCTCCTTCCTCCCGGCAGAGCTGAGCAAGGCCAAGGCCAAAGCACAGAGCGGCGGGCAGCTGCGGGATGAGGCCGCCTGCTGCCACCAGCTGGGGGAGCTCCTGGCCAGCCATGGTAAGTGCGGCCCCGCGCTCATCAGGCCGTGGGTCCCCGCCTAGCGGGCGGGAGACTAGCGGACTCTTCCCGAGCAGGCGTCGCCCGGCATGCCCTCGCAGCCCGGCCAGGTCGTGCTGTGCCCCTCCCCCCCTTGCCTAGGCCGCTACGCAGAGGCCTTGGAGGAGCACCGGCAGGAGCTGCAGCTGCTAGAAAGCGCTGACGACCGCCTGGGCTGCGCCATAGCCCACCGCAAGATCGGAGAGCGCCTGGCAGAAATGGAGGACTACTCGGCAGCCCTGCAGGTGTGCGGTGCCGCTGACCACACCACAGCCCGCCAGCTGCCACGCCTTGGGGTCCCTTTGGGAGAAGGGTGGCAGAATCTTCACCGTTAGGCACCTGGCTGGACACACAGACTAACCTTCAGGGGCCTCTGCTGGGGACATCACAGCTTTTCCTGGAACTGGAGCTGGAATAGGTGCCCCGCCCCCCCGCCCCCCCCCCGCACCAGAAACCATCAGTGAACACATGATTTCGGCTGTGTTTGCTGAGGGAGGGGGATCAGGATTCGCTTTACTCTTGGTCATCCCCCTTCCTCCGTCTAGGCTGGCTGCAGTGTGGAGCAGCTGTCTCCAGAAACAGCTTTTGGCATACAGAGCGGGCATGTGTGACCTGTGGTTTGGGGGAATCTCCTGGAGTCTGGACACAGGGGTTTCATTTGGGGTGGGTCGGCTCATGGTAGTGATTTCTCTCCACATTCAGCATCAGCACCAATACCTGGAGCTGGCCCATTCCCTGTCCAACCACACAGAGCTGCAGAGGGCCTGGGCTACCATTGGTCGTACTCACCTGGACATCTATGACCACTGCCAGCTGAGGGATGCCTTGCTGCAGGCCCAGGCTGCCTTTGAGAAAAGCTTGGCTATTGTGGATGAGAAACTGGAGGGTAGGTGCCCCCAGAGACCCAGCCCTATACCACTCTGCCCACCCCAGTGCCCCCTGACTGGCACAGTGGGTGCTGGCACTGGGTGGGCCTGAAAAGGGCCTGAATAAACCCGTGTGGGGAGGAGGTGGGCAAGTGCTTGGAGGGGATGTCTTCCAGGGACATTGGCCCAGAGAGAACTGAGCGAGATGAGGACCCGGCTGTACCTCAACCTGGGCCTTACCTTTGAGAGTCTGCAGCAGACAGCGCTGTGCCATGACTACTTCAAGAAGAGCATCTTTCTTGCTGAGTAAGGCCCCAGTCCTGTCCCTCATGGGAGTGGAATCCTATGTTCCTGCAGGAAGTATAGGACCTTCCTGAGTGGGCAGCCTGGCTGGGCCTCAGCCCTGGCCCTGAGGACCTTCTGTTAGCAGAGAGGCCTCTCAGGTTTTTATTGTAGGAGAGGGCAGGCTTGGTTTGGGCTCTGAGACTGCAGCCTGGCAGGTCAGGGCTCTGTGAGACATCAGCAGCTATTGCTGGCTAAGCATTCCCTGCATGTTGGCAGCTGTCCTGAGTACACTGGTACCTGCCTTCCACTGTTCCAAAGCCTAAGTGTCCTGGGCACCTGTGACCCCTGCTCCTTGTAGGCAGAACCACCTGTACGAGGACCTGTTCCGAGCCCGCTACAACCTGGGCACCATCCACTGGCGTGGGGGGCAGCACTCCCAGGCCATGCGCTGCCTGGAGGGGGCCCGGGAGTGTGCCCGTGCTATGAGACAGCGGTTTTTGGAGAGCGAGTGCTGTGTGGCGATCTCACAGGTAGACACTCTGTACCACTTGGGTCTGCCCCCAATAGGCTCAGGCCTTGGGGAGTCTGTAGGCCTCATCTTCTTTTACTTCCCAGGTCCTCCAAGATCTGGGGGACTTTTTGGCTGCCAAAAGAGCCCTGAAGAAGGCCTATAAGCTGGGCTCCCAGAAGCCTGTGCAGAAGGCAGCAGTTTGCCAGAGCCTCAAGTATGGTGAGCCTAGAAGAGGCCTGCAGGGCCATTTCCTGGGAAGGGGTATGTAGGGCATCCTCGCCCTCAGCAGTGGAGGCCTGAGTGTATGTCCTTGTGGAGGTGGCAGCTTTGGTTTCCAGGAAGCAGGGGAAGGGCTGCCAACTTATATTGGGAGAAAGACCTTGGTTTTCTCTGAACTCACAGCACAGTTTGTCAAGGGGCACTGAAGGGTAGGTGGGAGATCGGGCCTTCACTCACAAGCAGCATCATTGTTAGCAAACTAGAGATAACAGCTCCCTTCCTAATGGGATAGGAGAGCAAGTGGTATGTGTGTGACCCAAGAGTACTGATGGTAGTGACTGTCATAGTGACTGGTGCTACACGCCAGGCCCTGTCCCAACTTGTTAACTAACCTTGTTAGTTTTTCTGATCCTGAAGATAAGCCCACAAAGGAGGCGGACTCTCCCATTATTCCCTTTGTGGTGGGTGGAAAGGGGTGGGAAGGGCAGGTGGGTTGCCTAAGGGCACATGATGACCAGTGGTAGAGCTGGGGTCAGGGTCTCCTGTGCCGCCCCTGGCACGAGCCTCTTCCCGCAGTGCTGGCAGTGGTCCAGCTGCAGCAACAGCTAGAGGAAGCTGAAGACAGTGACCCTCTGGGTGCTATGGCCATCTGTGAGCAGCTCGGGGACCTCTTCTCCAAAGCAGGCGATTTCCCCAAGGCAGCCACGGCCTACCAGCAGCAGGTGTGTGGCCTCTGGCAGTGCAGGAGGAAGGGACCAGTGCATTGTGAAGTGGCCTGTCCACAGGCAGCCTGGGCCTCACTGGACTGCTTCCCTAGCTGCATTTGGCTGAGCTGCTGAACAGACCGGGGGCTGAGCTGGCTGTCGTCCATGTGTCCTTGGCTACCACACTAGGGGACATGAAGGAACACCGTCAGGCCGTGTACCACTATGAAGAGGAGCTGAGGCTGCGTGGCGGCAACCCCCTAGAGGTGACATGCCCCTGCTCCCTGCCCACAGTGTGGGTTTATCCCACTGCTCCGTGACAAGACTACTGTTCCTGGGCGGTAGGAGTGGACAGGCAGCTCCTTCCCAAGACTGTCAGCTTCCAACAGTTGGGAGGTGGAGCCTGGAGCCAGGGTAGAAGTTCTCGTGTCAGATAGGCAGCAAGCGGGAGCCAGCCTGTGGCTGCAGCCAGCTTGGTATGGTGACTGGCAGTCATTGACCTCATCTTTCCTTCTGCCACTCCAGGAATCCAAGACCTGGCTCAACATTGCACTGTCTCGTGAGGAGGCTGGTGATGCCTACGAGCTGCTGGCCCCGTGCTTCCAGGAGGCTCTCAGCTGCGCCCAGCAAGCCAACCGGCCCCGGCTGCAAGTACAGAAGCCTTCTCCACCCACACTAGACCCCCGGCACGCCCCTCTTCTTTGCAACCTACCTGCATTTCTCTGCATCCCTTGACTCCAGGCCTGAGCAGAATGTCCCTCTGTTCCTCAGAGGCAGGTCTTGCAGCACCTGCATACTGTGCAGCTGAGGCTGCAGCCCCAGGAGGCCGCTGGGACTAAAACCAGACTGCAAGAGCTGAGTGTGGCTGAAGATGAGGAGGAGGAGGAGGAGGAGAGAGAAGAGGAGGTGGCAGACAGTGAAGCCCTGGAGGCCAGTGAGGTGGAGCTCTCAGAGAGTGGTGAGGGCTAGATACCTCCTTGGCTGCTGGACACTGCACCTGGCATTCCCCCACCCCCACCCCATGCTGGGCTAGGGCAGGATGATGGTGCTCTTCTCATGTCGGGCAGCAGGGCACCTAGTGCTTTTGTGGGAGTAGAAAGAGGAGGGTGGTTGCATGCAAGGAGCAAAGGCAGGCTGAGACCTTCCAGTAGAAGACCTGGGAGGGGAACAGGGTCAGAGCCTGGGCACACAGCCCAGTAGAGGCACAAGTGCCATCAGGGGAGGTAGAATAGGGTGCATCATAGAGGCCCTTGGTTGCCCCTGGGAGGAGCTGAGGGCACTAGCATCTTCCATGCCCAGCAGGCTTTCTTCTGGATGCTGGTGTGATCAGCTGCAGCTAAGGAACTAGTTGAGCAGGGCTTGAACTGAAGCCATCTCATGTAGGTGGGGAGGGAAGGGCAATGCCCAGACATGGTTGGTGGCTGAGTGGTGGGTATGGAAGCCTGTATGAGGAGTGGTACCTTCCAGGATAGGTGCAATTTGAGGGGCCTCCAGAACCTGAGGAAGTTGGGGCTATACCTTAGAGAAGAGGTCAGGTTGGATGTGGCTTGTACGTAGGTGCAGGTGGCAAAGTGGTGGGGGTGGACCAAGGACCAGCATGCCAGGGAGAGCCACTCAGTCAGCAGGGAGCACAAGGGGCTGGGGAAGGAGCTGGTGTGATAAGAGCCAGGGCAAGCAGGGGTCAGATGGCATGGCAAGGAGGGGCATGGTGAGATGTGCCAAGAGCAGGGCAGAGTAGGGTGTCTGCCTAGCTTAGAGGACAGCACGTCCTGGCAAGGCCCTGGGTAAGAGGTGTGGGGTCTGTGTGCAGGGTGATAGAGCCGTGCACAGATAGGGCTTTGGGGTGGGTGGTGCCCTGTAAGGAGAGGGCAGAAGGTGACAGGGTGTACCCTGTAGGCAGAGAGATGGTGAGTGGATATAGGCCCTCGGCAGGTTCAGGGGGGCCAGGAGTCCATGTGGGGCCCACCTCCTCAGCTTTGCCCACTGGACTAAGGGCCTCTGGAGCTCTGCTTGGTCTGCTGCTGTGGGGGTCCAGCAGTGCAGCGGACAGTGAGGCTCTGGAGGCCAGCGAGGTGGAGCGCTGATGCTTATCTCCCATGGGCCTACCTGGGGTGGTGGCCTTCACTGTATTCCAGAGGAGGACACTGAAGACCCATCCCAGCCGCTGGAGGAGGAGGAGGAGCTGCAGGTCCGCCTGGGTCGACAGAAGGTGAACAAGGTGAGGGCGGCACCCTGCCTCTGGCCCATCCCAGGGCTTAGCAGTGCCACTTGGCCCTTCACACCTCTGCCCTTGTCCTGGCTTGCTGTGCCCACAGTGGAACCGGCGCAATGATGTGGGAGAGACTCTGCTACACCGAGCCTGTATTGAGGGCCAATTGCGCCGTGTCCAGGACCTCGTGGGACAGGTGGGCTGTCACACCAGGCAGGAGGAAGCTTTGTAAAGCAGCATGGATTTGGTTGAGCATGGCCTCCCTGAGGACTCTATTAGCTGCCTCATCTTTGAAGCAGGTCTGAGGGGCCCAGTATATGGTACCTTGTCTGTCCTGTTGCTGGGCTGGCCAGGATGGGGGCAGCCCACAGACTGAGACCTTGATACGCTTTTCTTGGCCCAGGCCCTCCGGGCACACCATCTCCCCACAAGGGGACGGGGCAGGTTTGGTGGCTGGATGACATGCTGTGCTCAGTCTGGGGAAATGAGATGTAGGCTGGAGAAGGGGAGACCTGGCCAAGGGATGGCCTTGTGGGGCCTACTCTGGGATCTTGGACCAAAGTCTTGAGGCCACTTCAAGCCCCAGAGTTCCTAAGATAGGAGCCAGGCTGCAGGGCATGCAGGACCAGGTTTTTCCCCCCGTCCTTGGTCACAGGGCCACCCTCTGAACCCTCGGGACTATTGTGGCTGGACGCCGCTGCACGAGGCCTGCAACTACGGGCATCTGGGTGAGCAGGGGCCAGGCAAGATCTGGCACACTGCAAGGGGAGCATGGGGGTGAAGAGGCCTGGGTGGGGCATTGGGAGCTGGGCTAACATCCCCCTGGCACACAGAGATCGTCCGTTTCCTGCTGGACCACGGGGCTACAGTGGATGACCCAGGCGGCCAGGGATGTGAGGGCATCACCCCTCTGCACGACGCTCTCAACTGTGGCCACTTTGAGGTGGCTGAGTTGCTCATTAAGCGGGGGGCGTCCATCACCCTCCGAACCAAGAAGGTGAGTCTGACAGGCATAGTGGGTGAGGGCTGTAGGGGTGCCCACCCTGCCCTGCTGAGCTGGGTACCACACAGGGCCTCAGCCCACTGGAGACTCTGCAGCAGTGGGTGAAGCTGTATCATGGAGACTTGGACCTTGAGACACGGCAGAAGGCCAGAGCCATGGAACGGCTGCTCCAGGCAGCTTCCTCGGGCCAAGGCAAGCAGGGTCCCCTCTGCCTAGGGACATCGTGCTCTGCCTGAGAGCCCCTGTCTCATGATGGATTCTCTCCCCACAGAGCCCCTCAGTTCCCAGGGCCTGCGGACCCTTCCGTGTAACCATCTGTTTGACCCTGAGACCTCTCCTCCCCTGAGCCCTTGTCCAGAGCCCCATTCTCAAACCTTGAAACCCCCAGAGCTCTCTCAGTTCTGTGCCAGAGTCTCCCCAGGGCAGACAGCACCAGCTGCGATCAGGCCTCGGAGGAGCAGGCGTGGGCCAGCCAGCAGCAGCTCAGAGGATGAGGACGTTGTAGGCCCCCCATGGCCATCCCAAAAGAGGCCTCGGTGTTCTGCCAACAACAGGGAGGCAGCCGTAGTGGGCACCAGTGAGGCAGCCATTGGAGGTGTGGGCAGTACCCAGAGCCACCACCTGGGGCCTGGCCCACCTTGGGGCCAGAGGGAAGCTTCTGCCCTCCAGATGGCACTTGTCACTGAGGAGAACCTGGTTCGAGACTGGCTGGAGCTTGATGTGCCTCTGACCCACAGCCGCCGGGGCAGCCACCAGCCCTGTCCCCAGAGCAGCAGGGAGAGCAGCAGGCCCAAGGCCTCAGGGTCAGATGCTGAGGCGCGCCTTGTCAGGCCCCAGGCCTGGGCTGAGCAGGCCCGCCTGCCCTGCATCAGGAGTTGGACTGCAGCTGTCCAGGCAGGAGACAGCAGCTCGTCTGTAGAGTGCCTGGGGAGCCCCAGTTTCCCCAGGGACTTAGGGCCCAGTGGGGACAGTCCTACAGTAGGCCAGACCTCGGTAAGTGTTGAAGCTGAGAGCAAGGCTGGTTCCCTTGCTAAGGGCAGGTTGAGGTGGGGGTCTCTGTCTACCTGATTTAACTTCTCTGGCCCCCACCTGCCAGGGTTCAGTCCTACCTCCTCCTATCCGGGTTCGAGTTCAAGTTCAAGATAATCTCTTCCTCATTCCTGTTCCATACAGGTAAGGCATCACTAGCCCTCTCCCACCCCTAGTCTCCTCTACCCACCTGGCAGCCTAGTGTTAATGAGGCCATGGCAAAGGCCTAGACATATTCATGTGTGCACACAAGGGAGGTTGTATGGCAAGGGACCCATATGAGCAGGGCTGAGTCCTAGGTGAGGATGCCCTGCACAAGCATGGCCAACAGGCCCTATAAGCCCCAACAATGGCCAGAGGAGTTGGTGGTGTCCTGGGCTGCCAGGACAGGATGGAGTCAGCCTCCAGGGGAGGAGGGAGCTGCAGATGCAAGGACCCAGGGGTGTCACCCAGGCTGTGTGCCGGGACTCAGTGTTCTGCCCACCCTCATAGCAGTGAAGCCCACTCTGTGGCCTGGCTGTCTGAGCAGGCGGCCCAGCGTTATTACCAGACCTGTGGGCTGCTACCAAGGCTCACCCTACGGAAGGAGGGAGCCCTGCTGGCTTCACAGGACCCCATCCGCGATGTGCTGCAGAGCAACGATGAGGTGAGCATCAGGCTCTAGCACCTAAGGCACCAGGCACCCTGGAGTTGCTGACCACCAGTGCTTTCTAGGTATTGGCTGAAGTCACTTCATGGGACCTCCCGCCATTGGCCGACCGCTACTGTAGGGCTTGCCAGAGCCTGGGACAAGGTGAGGGCCTAGAGACCCACTGCTTCTGGGTGAGGCTGTGTCAGGAGGCAGAGGGCCCCATTCACCCTTCCTGCCAGGTCTGTAGGCCTCCCAGTGTATGGGGCACCTCACCTGGTACTGCTGAGTGCTATGGATAGGGACAGGGGAGGATGGCCCTATGCCTCCTGCCAGGTAGGTGGCATAAAATCACCAAAGCCACAACACCAGGCCCCTAGAGGAGTCTGATGTGGGCTGCGAGAAGGTAAGCTTCTTGGGGATTATGAGATATGGGGGTGACAGGGTAGTCAGGCCCACAGGCTTGTGGGAGTGGCCTCTGTAGGGCCTCTGCTTGGCAGCCCCCTGGGCTAATGACAAGGGACCCCTTGGTTTAGCCTCCAGGATTCAGAGGGCAGAAAGGGCAGGCTCTGGTCCCATGACACCACGTCCCTCCCTTCCAGGGGAGCACCCACAGGTGCTGCAGGCTGTAGAGCGCCAGGGCTCAAGCCCCACGTTCAGTGCCTGTGCTCTGGGCCTGTACCAGGCCCAGCTCACACCACTGCTGCGGGCCCTCAAGCTACACACAACGCTCCGGGAGCTGCGCCTGGCAGGGAATCGGCTGGGGGATGGGTGTGCCGCTGAATTGCTGGCTGCTCTGGGCACCATGCCCAACCTGGTCCTGCTTGACCTCTCCTCCAACCACCTGGGCCCCGAAGGCCTGCGCCAACTTGCCACAGGCCTCCCAGGCCAAACTGCCTTGCAGGTAGACAAACACTGGACACAGTAGGCCATCAGCCTCAGTTTTCTCATCAGCCAGGCACTGGCAGACTGCAGTGATTGAGAGCTGGCCAGTGGGAGGGCCTGGCTGATAGGAGGCCCCTACCTTGACTCCCAGCATAGCTAACCTCTGAGGGGGAGCAGGGGCTCAGTGCCCAGCCCTTGTCTTCCACAGAACTTAGAGGAACTGGACTTGAGCATGAATCCCCTGGGAGACAGCTGTGGCCAGGCCCTGGCCTCCCTCCTGCAGGCCTGCCCCTTGCTCAGCACCCTACACCTGCAGGCCTGCACCTTCAGCTCCAGCTTCTTCCTGAGCCATGGGGCAGCTCTGGGGAATGCCTTCCAAGGTGGGCTGACCTGGTACTCCTGGTCTACTCCCTGACCCCAGGATGTTGAGGGACTCAGAGGACCTTGAAAAAAAAGGGCCTGGGATGCTGGGGCTGGCTAAGAGCGGCTGGTTCTGGGAGCACACAGATGCACATGTGGGTGCTGGGTCTGCCTGGACTCTGGGGCATCTCCTGCTTACTCCGCCTGGGCTATTCTCAGGACACACCATAGGGCTTATGCTCCCCCAGCCCTGAGTGAGAAGCATCCCCTCACCCCACTGTGCACACACCCTGGCCCAGGACCATCTTGGGTAGATGGGAGTGGATGAGGACCCAGAAATGGTGGGGAGGAGTTGGGCTCCTGGGTTTGGTCCTGCCCCTCCCTTGCTGGAAGAACTTGGGTGAGTGTGTTTGCCCCTACACATAAAAATTCAAGGAGAACAGTTTCTACAAAGGGGTCCTGTGGGTCTGGACCCAGAAGTATGGGTGGGGGCGGGGGAGTGACCACGTGGGACTGACAGGTTCTGGCCCCATTATAGATGCCAAGCACCTGAAGACTTTGTCCCTGTCCTATAACACTCTGGGTGCCTCCACCCTGGCTCGGATCCTGCAGAGCCTGCCTGTCTGTACCCTCCTGCACCTGGAACTCAACTCTGTGGCAGCTGGCAAGAGTGATTCAGGCCTTATGGAGCCTGTGGTCAGATACCTGACCAAGGTATGTGGTGGGTGAGGGGCCACTAAGCCAGAACACAGCCTCTGAGGTCCAAAGGTCCAAGGTCCCCAAGTTTGGAAAAGGCAGCCCTGAGAGATGCTTTCTGTATAGCTCCCTGCCTCCAACTGTTTTCCCAGCCCAAGGGGGCATACCAGGCCACAATGACATCTCCTGGGGGCTCCTCCAGATAGGGCTGGGTCTCTGCAGTTCCACATCACAGTGTGCTGGAGTATGACTTACATTGAGGAGGAGAGGTATTTCCTTCTGATAGCCAAATTGGCAGGGCACTGCTCCCTTCTGGCATCTTAGGTGCCTGGCCGCTGTGTGGGTTTCTCTTTGGGAAGCAGGGAGGGCAGGTGCCCCACTTGGCCCCCTTGGGCCTCTGCTCACGTCCAGGAAGGCTGTGCTCTGACCCACCTGAACCTGTCTGCAAACCACCTGGGTGATAAGGCCGTGAGAGACCTGAGCAGGTAATGTCCCCACCCTGCAGCCCACTGTTGGGAGGATGGGGGCTGGTCTGATCTCAAGGTCTGGTACCCTAGGGGTACTGGGTTAGGTAGGAAGGGCCACAGAAGTGGTGCTAGTTCCTCCCCTAAAGGGCACCCCAAGACCTGGCTCCTCCCAGCCTCCTCACTGCACACTTGTGGTTCTTACGCATCAACCCACACGAGGACCACTGCTGTCATGACCCTGGACTCTTGCCCAGCTATCAGGGGAGTTCCCAGGCCAGGCAAGCACACCTAGAGTTGGCTATTGTGGGTCTGGCCTGAGGTGCCCAGACTGTAGGTATCTGGAGCAGCTTTCCCTGTATGAAGTTTAGGTGGGCTCCGGAGTAACCCTTCCTCTGCCTATGTGGTCTCAGGTGTCTCCTTTGCTGCCCCTCACTCATCTCTCTGGACCTGTCCGCCAACCCTGGGATTGGCTGTGCCAGCCTAGATGAGGTCCTGTCTGCCCTCCAGGGGCGGCCCCAAGGCTTTAGCTTCCTTGGCTTGTCAGGTGAGGGCCAGGTGTGGCAGCCACCAGCCATGCCTGGCCAGCCATGCAGTTCCCTTCTCGGGGACCTGAGGCCCAGGCAGCATGGGTCCCTGAGACTGGTCCCTGAGACTGGTGCCTGGGGGGGTGGGGGAGGGTGGGGCAGTGTGCAGTGTGATGGGAAAGCAGTGTGAGCCCAGCTTCCAAAACAATGGGGTCGGGAAGGGGGTTCTCTGCCTCTGGCTTGTCCAGCCTGATTCTCAGAGCAGTCCACAGGAGG